>VMBQ01000837.1:162900-173008 GCA_007657795.1 Dreissena rostriformis | reverse complement strand
ATGGGGCCATGCATAGTTGAGATTGACCGTATTGTCATAAGAGAAGTTCAGTATCAATTTGAAGTGAATCTGTGTAGAAATGTAGATATGATAGTAAAAGGCAATTTTGGGTGGGTGTGGTCTATGTGGGCGGGGCGCCCCAGGGTTGGTAATGGGGCCATGCATAGTTGAGATTGACCGTATTGTCATAAGAGAAGTTCAGAATCAATTTGAATTGAATCCGTGTAGAAATGAAGAAATTATAGTAAATGGCAATTTTTTGTAGGGTGTGGCCTATGTGGGCGGGACGCCTCAGGGTTGGGAATGGGGCCATGCATGGTTGAGATTGACCGTATTGTCATAAGAGAGGTCCAGTATCAATTTGAAGTGAATTGGTGTAGAAATAAAGAAGTAAATGTAAAATAACCTAAAAAAATGAGTGATAATTTCTAACCCGGCCCCACCCCAACCCCCATAACTTTTTACCCAGGGGTCAGATCAAAATTCCAAATAGTGCAGGGTCGCACATATGCTCATAGCTACCATGTGTGTAAGTTTCAAGGTTCTAGTGCTTATAGTGTAGGAGGAGATATTGGCCAGGACGGACGGACGGACTTTTTCAAAAAGTGTGGGGATAAATATATACAATTCACTACGCATGCACAATTTGCATTCCTGGGTTTACCACGTGACGATGATGATCAATCTACTTGCGTTATTTATTGTTAACTGGTAGTTACCTGGTATGCATACCCAGTAAAAATAAATAAATACAAAAATAAAGTAAATATAAAAAAAAATCAAGTAATGTTATATACCAGTCGTGATATTTTAATCAATATAAACTAATAATTGTAAAAAAAATACAGTATTTTAGAACTTTTATTTTTTTATCATTCGTGGTTAACAGTGCCTTTAATGAGCTTTAATCATAATCAATGTTAGGAATCACTTTATCAACAGCAGATAATTATTTGCTGATTGGTCAGTGGCACCCAATAGAAACTAACAAGTACCCAATAAAAACAAGTTATGTGAAGTTGGAATAAGACATCAATTTTGGAATACAATTGTTTTTTTTTAACAATGTTGTGTGTGTAGTTTTACCTGTTGTATTAATTATTTTTGACAAATTATAAGTAAAATATACACTTGCATAAATATATGATTGAATCATTTAAATTTATTTTATAGCGAAAGTGGATGTTTAAATGGATTTTTTTAATCCTCAAAAAAAATGAAACCGTGTCCATGTGTGCATGAACACAGTTAACAAATACAGTGAAAATGATAAAAAAAAATGCAATCATTGTTAATGAAAAAGTCATGGTAAAGTGCTTATTGTACTTAAAGTAGTTACAGAATATTACAAAAATACATTCAGAACATGACATGAACAGTTTTGTTTGAGATCTTGAATATCACCAAAATGATGTACATTCCAAGTGTGATGTCTCATTCAAAAATCACATTATACAGTGTTTAATACAGTTAAGGAAAATATCCGACAAAGGACAGGGTCTTGTAATCCTTTGGCAGACTTATTGTTGGCTTCTCTCACCAGCTATCTCTGCTGGGGCTTTAATATTCCTTATACTTGAGTTTGTCAGGATGTTTTGTAAATAGGAACACATCTTGTTATGGCTTTTGAGTGTTTGAATGGCTTTTGAGTGTCTGAATGGTTTTTGAGTGTCTGAATGGCTTTTGAGTGTCTGAATGGCTTTTGAGTGTCTGAATGGCTTTTGAGTGTCTGTATGGCTTTTGAGTGTCTCAATGGCTTTTGAGTGTATGAATGGCTATTGAGTGTATGAATGGCTTTTGAGTGTCTGAATGACTTTTTGAGTGTCTGAATGGCTTTTGAGTGGCTGAATGGATTTTGAGTGTCTGAATGGCTTTTGAGTGTCTGAACGGCTTTTTAATGGCTTTTGAGTGCATGAATGGCTTTTGAGTGTCTGAATGGCTTTTGAGTGTATGAATGGCTTTTGAGTGTCTGAATGGCTTTTGAGTGTCTGAATGACTTTTGAGTGCATGAATGGATTTTGAGTGTCTGAATGGCTTTTGAGTGTCTGAATGGCTTTTGAGTGTCTGAATGGCTTTTGAGTGCATGAATGGCTTTTGAGTGTATGAATGGCTTTTGAGTGTCTGAATGGCTTTTGAGTGTCTGAATGGCTTTTGAGTGTCTGAATGACTTTTGAGTGCATGAATGGCTTTTGAGTGTCTGAATGACTTTTGAGTGTCTGAATGACTTTTGAGTGTATGAATGGCTTTTGAGTGTCTGAATGGCTGTTCAGTGGGTTTTTTTCATTCAAATTCAGGGCCGGTTTGGCCCCAATGGAAAATGATATATATTTTTCCCAAATGGGACCTAAATATTTCCAATTGAAGGTTTAAAAATGTTTTGTTTTTTTTAGATTTTAACATAATTATAGTTTATCTCTCCCATCCAGCTCTATAAATTGAATCTCAGTAAATAGAATCTTTAAAGTGCTTAATTCTCAATTTTGAAGCATTTGTTTGCAAAACAACAACAAGACTAATTTCCCTATTTTGGTCAAAACGCTGCAATTTTTCCCAATCCAAAAGGACCCGGCCCCATTCCCAAATCGGTGAAAAAAAGCACTGCTTTTGAGTGTCTGAATGGTTTTTGAGTGTCTGAATGGCTTTGAGTGTCTGAATTTCTTAAAACTATACAACATTTTCAAATCGTAAGTATTTATTTATAATTGTACAAACAGGTAACATTTTTGTTTTGTAGTTGTATGCTATGTTGAAGAAAATCCTTTGAATTAAACACTGTCATAACAATTCTTCTGGACTTAACATTTACAATACATGGAAAACTGGACAGAAAGAAAATTATTATAGAATGTAAACATTTAAACTAAAAAAAGTATCATGTTGCATAAAATAACTTGTTGGCAATGTATAAAAACATAAAAAAAAACACATAAGTTAATAAAACTGTTGAGTCAACACTTTTTAGTTCAATGTTGTTTTTTTTTAAATTAGTTTCTATAATTATGAACAATTTACCTTTAAGGATAAGATTTATACAAGAGAAAACTCCAATTAACATTTTAATTCCGTTAATTTGTAACATTAATTAGGAAACTACAAATATAAACCAAAGTGACTGTAGCTTACCAATCAGTTTGCTCCATTATTATATTTGAAAAAGCAGGCAGTAAATATCTTAAGGAGAAATAAATATGTGCAGTAAAATGCTTTGGTGACTTGCCTAATGAGTTGCATTCACAGCTGCACTCTTGTTTATGTTGGTATCCCTTTACATGCTGGGAAATTTGTCGTCTGCTAAAATATTGTCTGCTAAATTTCTAAAATTAGCATTTTCTTCGATTTTTTTTCTAAGACCACTATCAGAATAGCAAACAGTTTGGATCTTGATGAGACGCCACGTTCTGTGGCGTCTCATCTGGATCCAAACTGTTTGCAAAGGCCTTCAAAATCCGGTTCCAGCGCTCGAAGGGGTATATTGGCACTTGGTAATATTAGCACCTACTGTGAAACCAAAACCAATATCATTCTTCTGGCAATAATTTTAATTTTGTGTTGGTCCACTCACCCATGATATGTTCAACAAACGTTTGACATCAGAAGTCTTATATAAGATATAATAAAAAATATCCTTGAATTTTAGATCCAACAAATATTCCCTATTTAATGAATCAATTAAATTTCATTTCAACTTAATTAAACAAGTTAACAGTATTTCAAAACAGCAGTTTGTTAAACCTTTTATGTTTTCTTTTTTCCAGAGAAAGATGTCATCCAAACTAAAAATGTCGGACCGCCTTGCAGGCACAGAGAAGAATGTCTGGTAAAGATTGCTCGCAAGATTTTCATGTTAAAATCAACTTTTGAATACCTCAGAATGCTTAAGGCGTACCAATTGAAAATAATTTGCTTCAGCGTTTGTTGCATGATTTTTTTTGGATCATCTGAGCACGAGATGCTCAAGGTGAGCTACTGTGATCACCCTATTTCTGGAGTCCGTCGTGCGTTGTCAACTTTTAAATTGTTACTACTCTACAGGCCACATTTTTCATAAAATCTTAATGAAACTTGGTCAAAATGTTTATCTGCACACTATCTAAACAGAGTTTTAATCTGCGTCATGTGTGTCGAAAAACTAGGTCATCATATCAAATCTTAAAAAAACCTTATTACCACTGGTGAGGCCACAATCATGACTCAGTCCTGATTAAACTTGGTCAGAATGTTTATCTGGACACTATCTTTGTCGAGTTTGAATCTGGATCATTTGTGTCCAAAAACTAGGTCACCGGGTCAAATCTAAGAAAAACCTTGTTACTACATAAGAGGCCACATTCATGACTCAATATTGATAAAACTTAGTCAGAATGTTTCATGTGGACAATGTCCATGCCAAGTTTCAATCTGGGTCACATGCGTAAAAAAACTAGGTCACCAGATCCATTCTTATAAAAACCTTGTAACCTCTTTAGAGGTCACAATAAACATAGTTGTAAAATTGTGTTGAACCACTAAGAGATCTGGTAAAAACAATTCACTTGATTGATTCTTATAAAACCTTGTCACCACTCTAGATGCCACATTAAACAATGTTGTAAAACTATGATGAACCACTTAGAGATCTGATAACTTTAACTTAACAATTCATATACATATAAAGTAAATTGGTACTTTTGTGCCTATCTTCACCAGATATTTCCTTGTATTGATGGTGGATTTCCCAAATATTTCATATCAGATCTGTAAGTAAAAAAAAAGACTCCGTTAAGGCTTGAGCTCTATGATGGGTTAAGATATAATGATGATACATGTTTATTTACATGTTCTTATCATTAAATCTTCTTTAAATCTTTCCACTCTCTATCTTTATAGCTCTATGCAGGGGTTTACTTAAGCGCGTGCCCGCTTGGCCACGTTGGGTNGGGGGGGGGGGGGGGGGTTATTAGTTCAATGTTAAACTAATTTAGTTGGTATATTTGCACTGGAGTAGCCAATCAAACTGCATTCTGTATGGAATTGTGTCCAACATGGCTAAAGTTATAGAACACCCAACATTTAGAAAGCAAATAACCAAAATACACAAATAAACTTTCTATACGATATGAAAACATGGTAGAAGAATAAACGGTAATTCTAGCAAGTACAGTAAAACCTGTGGTAAGCAGCCAGTGAAGGGACATAACCCAAACTGGCTGCATACGACAGGTTGGCTGCTAAGCACAATTTTAGGAAGTTGAGGGTCAGCTGAGCAAAATTAAAAGGTATCCAATCCTGTTTTATTCTTTTAATTCCAATATAAAGTAGCACATTTAATGTATAACACATTTATGACAAATGTTTATAATGTACACATGAGCTTAAACACAAAATTTAGAAATATTTAGGGTTAAAAAAAGTATAAGTTGATATTTAAAAAAGTTTTAAAAGATGACAAGCTTTTCTTCTCTTTCCAAGTTGCTGACATGTTTGTTTCAAGAAGAGAAATCAATTTGGATAAGGGAAATGTTCACACAAAGCTATCTCCCTTTCCTAAGTTGTTTTCTCATAAGGGCATGTGATTTTATTTTTTTTAAAGAAAGAGATAAAGCTTTTAGCAAGCATTTCTTTCTTTTTTTCAGAACATTTCCTAAACAAATTTATAGATGTTTGTTTGATTGTTTTTGTAACACGCATCTCCACGAAAAACTCATCATAATCCGTAGCAACCTTGAGCATGCCCTCACTTCCATTTTGCAAATGTTGAAACAAGTTTTCATGTGTTTTTGTGGAGAAATTAAATGCTTTTGCCATGTTATTGATTTAAGAAATAGCGGCCCTAATAATCATTATAATTATTGATCGTCGTGACAGTTTGTCCCAGTGTTACATAATTCATTGCTCAATTTCATGAAGGAGTCGTTAATCCGATAATAACCCCCATAAAACTTGACAATAGCAGTAAAAACAACATATGTAACACTTACACGCTTCAGTGATTTCAATTTGCACTCTGCACTGTAGGTCGATTACATCGTCTTAAATCAATATTTACAACTGACAGACGCTGGCCGCTTATGCTTGGTCGCGTGCTTTCGACTCGCAGTACATTTTTGAATAACAGTCCCCGAAATATGTAAACTTGTGTGAAGTTTAAAACAACATGGCCTCAAGGCGATTATTGATTTTTTATTGAGAGCGAGTAATTGGGTCACGTGACCGTAATACACTTGTCAAATTTTGTTGTTTGGACAAAGAAGACTGGCCGCTGGCTGCATAAGAGAGAATAGTGCTTAACACAGACTTTTAAAGAGCAGAAATGAACGGGCGGACCTGAACTGGCCACATACGGCAGGTTGGCCGATTAGCTCATGTGGCCGCGCCCTCAGGTTTGACTGTATTAAGCTTAATTTTGATAAACAAAAGAGTTATAGAAACATAGAATATGCATATTGTTTGAAGTTTGCAAAAGAAATTCTATCCAGTTATTTTTTTATCCCCCGCCATAGGCGGAGGGATATTGTTTTGGCGTTGTCGTCTGTCCCTCCGTCCGTCCGGCACTTTTGTGCCCGGAGCCATATCTTGGAAGTGCTTTGGCGGATTTCAATGAAACTTGGTATGATTATATATATCGATAAGAGGATGATGCACGCCAAATGGCATTGTACACTATCTGTTAATAACGGAGTTATGGCCCTTTGTATCTTGAAAAAATGCTTTTTATTATAAGCTTAGAGCTTGATCTCCATTAACACATGAGCCAGAGCCATGAAACTTGCCATAGTTGTTCTCAATCATCTGGAGGTGCTTCACATTCAACACCCATAATCCTATAGGGGCAATGGACAAGGTCACACATTGAGGTTAAAGGTAACAAATTTGATGAATTAATTATTCATTATTCAGTCATTCCTTTACTATGCATCAATGCATTCTGTTATAACTGTCCACAATTGTTCTCCAGTATCTAGCTGAGTGTCAAATATAAGATCCAGGTTGCTAGGGTCATGGTCAAAGTCACACACAAAGGTCAAAATCACACATTTTGATTAAATATGCCTTATTTGTAAGGATTCTACCATACTAAAATGGATTGTCAAAATGTCCTGATGTAATTGTTCTCAATTATCAGGCAGTGCAAGACCTATTTGTTTTTGACCAAAGTCAAGGTCACACATCAAAGGTCACACATTTGTAGAAATATTTATTATTTGGCCATTATTTTACTTTGCATCAAGGGATTCTGTAATAACCTTCAATAATTCTTCGCCATCTTCTTCCTTGCTGTGTGTCATATAATGTAAGATTCATGTCCAGGGTTAAGGTCAAGGTTCATGTCTAGGGTTAAGGTCAAGGTCACACAATATACTTCATGTAAGGTTATACAATTCACATCAAGGGTCAAGGTTACACAAATGCTTCATGTAAGGTCGTACGCTAAACTCATAAACTGACCAGCATTTTTTCCAGAATTATGTATACATCTTTGTACTTAGAAATTACAGGTTAGAGATTTTGTGCTCCAACAAGGGAGAGCATCAAGTCGCTGACTTGTCTGTCCTTCCTTCTCTCATAATTATCCGCCGCCAAAGGCGGAGGGATATAGAATTGGTGTTGTCCGTCTGTCCATCTGTCAGTATGTTCATCCGTCCGATTTTCACCCATCCATAAACAAAATATATGTGGCGGGGGATATCAATTCAACGAATTTGCTTGTTAGTTATAGTTCCAAACTGCGACATATAGGTGATAATCAGAACCGAGTATCTGTAATATTGTGAATTGTGTCAAGCCATCTGAACTTTGAGCCATCCGAACTTTGAGACAAAAGATTCCTTATGTAATGTGTTTACTTACAATGTTCTGCAACAGATTTGTGTCATGAATGGAAAAGTATTCATTGTCCCCAATCTCCATACTATTTACCGCATATGAATAACCAAGAAACAAATATGTTTTTAATATATTTATAAGCAAATATTTTTTTTAAGTTATACATACAAAAAACCAATATACTACTAGAAATGTACATTAGATCAGCAAATTTAGAAAAAGCACATTTACATGTAAGAATCAGAACAAAGATGCATAGGCATTTTATATTTAATTATAAAATACTATTGAATACAATTAATATACAATTTTACATACATGTACACACCATTGAAGAAGAACACAACACAATTATTATTTATTTGTTATTTTTTCAAGAATGATATGATGTCACTTTGTGTAGTATTGATAAATTGCTTTTAGCACATGTAATTGTTACATACTGTTTTAGCACCTCTTGTGACAATGATTTTTGTACAAAAAAAGACCAAAATGTCTTTGCCAATTAAAGATTAAGTTGATGGCAAATTTGCAAAAAATTGAAATCAATTATTGCGTGACAATAATGAATCGTTCCTTATCGATTAACAACTTTAGGTGACATGAAGCTAGTTCAAGCCAAGCAAACAAATGGAGGTATGAAAATTGTGATTGACCCTTGCAAATTCGAGCAAAATTACAAATATTTATATAGCAATAAAAAATTGGTCAATCGAGGAGACTTCAGGCCAACAGGAATTTCGTTCAAAGCGAGTTCAAGCCAACAATAGTCGACTGTACATACATTTTATTGTTTCTTAATAAAATCTTGTAGCACCTATGTTTGTCTGTAATCAATCAAATATCACCTTAAAGATGGGACAACCTTTCTTCACTGGGGGCAAGTAGATGATCATAGTAACCAGGCCTTAAAAAATCCACATGACCGCTCGAATTTGCGAGTGAAGTTGATTGTCGGGCGAGTAAAGTTTGTTAAATACTTGACCGACCTGGCGAGTGCTGTTTTTCCGGTTGAGAAATATAAATTCAGTTCCAGAACTCCTGCTACATCGATACAAATTGTGAACTCTTTTTTTTTCGAACGAACAAAAAAATAGGTTTAGTACACAAAGAAACTGACAATGTAAATGACGTCACCGGCACAGTAAAAATAATTGTACAAATCG
This sequence comes from Dreissena rostriformis, assembly GCA_007657795.1. Lineage (NCBI taxonomy): Eukaryota > Metazoa > Mollusca > Bivalvia > Myida > Dreissenidae > Dreissena > Dreissena rostriformis. The sequence continues at coordinate 164,039 of VMBQ01000837.1, read as the reverse complement.
GCTGCGCTCGTTTCGTAGATGTCAGTGCTCTTAGCTAATCGATTAATAGTGAAAAAGACAGGTAAATATATTGGTCATTCCGTGAAGAATAAAATTTCATTTTAATGTTTATATCAATAAAATAAAAAAATACATAATGGATAATGGCTAATTTATTTCGTGTTGACCCTTTGTCTCAATATAAAGGGCGCGAAAATAATGCAGCATGTACATTGTACAACGTCGCGTCATTTGCATGGAAAGCGTGGAAGTATTGATTGTTGTATTGCATCAAATCTATAAATAGTCACTTATGCCGAAATTCATGTGAAACTTGAGAAAAATGGCAACATTTGTGTTTGTGAAATTTTGAGCACTTTTATCGTCAATATTTACCAGAATTTGCCTTTAAAAATCGAATAAAAAAAACAAACTAAAAAGTACAAAATTTGTCCTCGTGACAATATTGTTTTGATTTGATGGGTCATTATGAAGATGACAATTATGCCCCCCTTCAAAGAAGAGGGGGTATATTGCTTTGCACATGTCGGTCGGTCGGTCGGTCGGTCCGTCCAACAGGTGGTTTCCGGATGATAACTCAAGAACGCTTAGGACGAGGATCATGAAACTTCATAGGAACATTGATCATGACTCGCAGATGACCCCTATATATTTTGAGGTCACAAGGTCAAAGGTCAAGGTCACTGGTCAAGATCTCAGTTACTGGAAATAGGAAAATGGTTTCCAGATGATAACTCAAGAACGCTTATGCCTGGGATCATGAAATTTCATAGATACATTGGTCATGACCGGCAGATGACCCCTATTGATTTTCAGGTCACTAGGTCAAAGGTCAAGGTCACAGTGACCTGAAGCAGTAAAATGGTTGACTGGAAATAGGAAAATGATTTCCGGATGATAAGTCAAGAACGCTTACGCCTTGGATCATGAAAATTCATAGGGACATTGGTCATGACTGGTAGATGACCCTATTGATTTTGAGGTCACTAGGTCAAAGGTCAAGGTCACAGGTCAAGGTCACAGTGACTGGAAATAGGAAAATGGTTTCCGGATGATAACTCAAGAACGCTTACACCTGGGATCATGAAACTTCATAGGGACATTGGTCATGACCGGCAGATGACCCCTATTGATTTTCA
>VMBQ01000837.1:137020-157583 GCA_007657795.1 Dreissena rostriformis | reverse complement strand
CACCACCACCACCACCACCACCACCACCACCACCACCACCACCACCACCGTTTTTACAGTGACAAAAAACGTATTCACACAATGGCTGCCACTACAACTGACAGCCCATATAGGGGGCATGCATGTTTTACAAACAGCCCTTGTTTAATAAGATGCTGGTATATGAAGCTTATTACTTTTTGACTTCTTTGTATTTAATGACAGTAAAATCAGGACTCTTAAAAGTTTGGAATATCAGAATACTTATAGTGGTAAAAATTACCTGTCCTTTCACGTGATGTATCTTCATACATCTTGCTCACCAGTCTTCCATCAACAGTATGGTGATACAGGGCTTTATTATCTGTAATGTACAGGTTACCCTTGTGATGTGCGATACCCCAGCAAGAATGTTGAAGCTCCAGTGTCCTGTCCTTTTCCAGCCTACGATCGGTCACTCTGATGAAGTGGACTTCACTGTCATATTTAGTAACAGCCACCAGACTGGAGTCAATGCTGCACATGGCACATGGTTTGCCATACAACTCATAGTCTGCCACCACCTTGTAGGCCTGATCCAGCCGCTTCAATTTATGGTTGCCGCGGTCCATGATTATGAGTTCTCCAGCAAATGTCTCACATATACCTGTTATAAAGCATTCCGAAAAGCTTAAATGAGTGGTCACACTGTACTTCTTACTACTCTTCACTTTTATGATTTGTTCAGGCTTGCATATTGCACTTGGCTGATATCCCTGGACCAGCTGGTTTGACATTGCTCACAGTAAAATTCAGCCTCTGTATTTCTACCACTTTCCTGACAGGTGAAACAAGAAAAGACAAAGAACAAGTCTGATGCTTTATTAATTGAACTCTCCTAATTTGAAGCCATTTGTGTCACTATTGAAAACTTCTTTCCTTGTTAACTTAAACGTCGAAATTCAATCTTAGTAACCAATGTCAGGTGATATCCGGTCATGAGATTGTGTATGGTTTCCTACTTTAGTTGTTACAAGAAACCTTATCAATGAGTTGATTAGCAACCACTTAAAAAAGTTTACAGTGTGATAAGGTTTAAAATGTTTGAAGAAGATTGTATATGCTATTGCATTTGATTAGTGTCATTAATAATCAATTTTTCTACAGATGTACATGGTTTAGTTTTACTCAAATCAAGAGTTGAACTTCAGGGAACAAGTTTTTATGTAAAATGTAAATGTAGATTACAATCAGAATTAAATAAAATATACACATAATCTAAAATTGAAGGCTGTAAATATAATCAGAAACTTGTGAGAGACTAATTGCAAAAGTAAACAATAGAGCTTATGGCGCTCAAATGAAAACGGTATTCTTCAAGCTCCCCATAACTTGAAGAATGCCTTTTTCATTGTTGCTCATCAGTTCCTGTGTGAGTGTGTGTGTTAATATTTTGTTCATATGAATTCTCTTCTTGAACCGATAAGCAGATTTTAATGATACTTCACAAGAATAATCCTTGGGTGACTCTCTTTCAATGTTAATCTGATCATTATGGTCCATTCCATAATTATGTGGGTCACTTAATTAAGCTAAAAAAAGGATTAGAAGACAAAAACTTCAAAAATCTTATCAGAAACCACAAGGGTCAGGGCTTAAGTATTTGGTATGTAAAATTGTTCAGTGGTCCTTTACTAAGTTTTTTTTTTTAAGTCACATGATTTATACAGACAGATATAGCAAATTGCCTTCAAAATCTTTAAAAAAAGAAAGCTCAGAGGTGTTAGTTTTTGTATGTAACATTGTATGGTGGTCCTCTCCCATGTTTATTTAAATCATCTCAATGAGGTTAAAGTCTTCACCGCCCGGGAGCTATCTTGTTTCCCTTATCTCTGAAACTGTGTTGAAAATTACTAGTTTTGGAAATTTGGTGATTCCCTTAGCTATCAATTGTGTAAACATTGTTAGCAATATTTTTCCCAATTGGAAAATAAAATCATGTTTATCAAGGGTTCAGCTAGATAAATTGGTCCAAAAAGCGTTTTAAGTGATGAAGATGTGAGTTGCCTCAAACGATTTGGGAGATAATGATCAATAATTCTACCTTTCATAATTTTTTGTAATGTGCCATTAAAAAATATGTGTCCAAAGTTTATTTATATATAATTTTATGCTATATGAAGCACATATAATTACTGTTGTAATAGAAAATGCAATATTAATAAGACAATTTACATTTACTACTTCAGTTCATTTTTGTAATCATTATACATGTAGTCTGACATTTCTTCCGTATACTTGTTTATATTGCTTAAAAATATTATGAGTTTGAGCATAACCTGGGAACAGATTAAATATTGGAAAATGAATAGTTGAGTAGAACAATTATTAATAATTTAAGGTACAGAAATTTATCATAAGATTTACTTTAAATTAAAATTCATATATTATTATATATTGTTATTATTTATTATTTTATATAGGCTTATATAATTACAATGCAGTGACAATACAATAAACACTATATACAGCTTTTATCAACAAACATAACGATACCTCTCATAATTACAATTGATAAACCCTTTGAAAGGATGGTTTAACAGCTACAAAAAAATATAAATGCTTTTGAATAGTTACACTACAGACAATCGAGCATTGACTCTGTAACTCCCCTTTGACTGCAATGTCATTTATGATAGTTCAGTTTACTTGTGTGTATCATTTGAGTGATATTGCTTTTTTGTGTTAATAAAAAGTTATATTATTATCATGCCCCCTTTTGAAGAAGGTGGAATATAGCAGTTGCACTCTCCGTCTGTGCTTCTGTCTGTACGTGCAAAATTTCCTGTCCCAGCCATAACTTTGCCATATATTTATCATTGTAAAATAATTGTGCACAAATGCCCACCATCATAACACGATGTGTGGCGTGTAGCACCCAGAGCTTTTATTCAGAGGTTAAGGTCGCACTAAGTGGTTACAGGTCAAATTTGGCCGTAAAACAGCTTGAAAATTCCTGTCTAAGCAATATTTGCCATAAATATGAAACGATGTGTTGCGTGCAACAACCCCTTTTCCCTACCTGGTAGAGGTCAAAAGTCAAATTTGGCCATTAAACAGCTTGAAGATTCTTTTCTCCGCCATAACTTTGCCATATATTGACGCGTAAAACTTGTCTCCCTACCTCAAAGGTCAAGGTCATACTTAATAGTTCAAAGATCAAATTGTGTCCTAAAACACTTGTTCGGACTGTTACTTTGTCATTCATCATGCTGTTTTAATTTAACTTATTTTAAATGACAACCATAAGGAGACGGCATTTGCATGTTTACCAACTGTCTCCCTACCTCAAAGGTCAATTTCACACTTAGAGGTCAATTTTGAGACAAAAGTTGAATTTGGGGGCATCCGTGCTCGATGGACACATTTTTTCTTTATTTAGGTCCATCCTATTGTTCTCTTACTATTTTATTACCTTCTATCAGGTCAAGCCTTCAATAATTTGTGTTCGTGAACTCAGGTCAGCACTAAAGTGCCATCATGGCCCCTCATGATTCTATTGTAATGTGTTTAATTGATGAATTGGTGAATATTGTAGGACGCGAAAAAAAAATCCTGTCTGCAAGCAACTTTATCTTGCTTGCATGCGCTTTACATAACATAGAGAGGAAGAAATTTCAGCAAGAACGGGTAACTTTGAACAAAATTCAAATAAATATAAAAATATAAAGTTCGTTAGGTGAATATGCCTTTTTTAGCTCACCTGTTTTTTGTGCTCATTGTGAGCTATTGTGATCGCCTTTTGTCCGTCGTCCGTCGTGCGTCGTGCGGCGTCAACATTTACCTTGTTAACACTCTAGAGGTCACATTTATTGTCCAATCTTCATGAAACTTGGTCAGAACATGTGTCCCAATAATATCTTGGACGAGTTCGAAAATGGTTCCGGTTGGTTGAAAAACATGGCTGCCAGGGGGCGTGGCAGTTTTCCTTATATGGCTATAGTAAAACCTTGTTAACACTCTAGAAGTCACATTTTTAGACCAATCTTCATGAAACTTGGTCAGAACATGTGTCCCAATAATATCTTGGACAAGTTCGAAAATGGTTCCGGTTGGTTGAAAAACATGGCTGCCAGGGGGCGTGGCAGTTTTCCTTATATGGCTATAGTAAAACCTTGTTAACACTCTAGAAGTCACATTTTTAGACCGATCTTCATGAAACTTGGTCAGAACATGTGTCCCAATGATATCTTGGACCAGTTCGAAAATGGTTCCAGTTAAATGAAAAACATGGCCGCCAAGGGGCGTGGCAGTTTTCCTTATATGGCTTTAGTGTATAGTAAAACCTTGTTGCAACACTCTAGAAGTCACATTTATTGTCCAATCTTCATGAAACTTAGTCAGAACATTTGTCCCAATGAAATCTTGGCAGAGATTGAAACTGGGTCATATGAGCTCAAAAACTAGGTCACTAGGTCAAATATAAAAAAACATGTTAATAGTCACTTTTTTGGTCCAATCTCTATGAATCAGCTTGCATTTTTTTTTTCAGAATAGTCTAGTTCCTTTTGCTCGCAGGTGAGCGCCTTAGGGCCTGATGGCCCTCTTGTTTAAGAGAGCTGGTGAAATGGAGAAACAGTATTAGAAGTATTCTTGCCATTAATGACTTACAATGCTACTGCAGTATCTGCTAGCATTAGCAACACAAGTAGATGAATAATTATGTACATTGTACCTCAATTTGTCTTAATTGAATCAATACACATTTTTAGTCAGCAAACATTCATCCAGTTTCGGCTTAATTAAACCCTGCATTTCAGGTTGCTGAAAAGATAGGCTTGTAGAAATCCAGCCTAAACAAGGAATCTTTATCATCCTCAAGTGAGTCTTAATCTTCTCTATTGCAGGGTGGAGTTTGGAAAATTGTCTGCTGATTACAAAGCTTTGAACCTTGGCCAGGTAGGTTTTCAAGTTTTGTGGCACCATTAGCCTCAACAAATTGTTCAGATATTCACATTTGCAGCAACTTAAATTCATAATTTTATATAAAACTATATATGCAGATATAAATATTCCTCNCCCCCCCCCCCAACAAAGTTTGAACTGGTATACTTAAATCACCCTGTCAGGCGGTTGGTTGGTCTTTATAGAGATGTAATAAATACTATGTAGAAATGAAAGATCATTGTTCATCATTGTACATAACTGTATACTTTGTGTTGAAAAGTTGACTCTCAGTTTTCTTCACAAGATGTTCTTTTTGTGTTTGTCGCAGAGTTATATGCCCTTGAACTGAGGAATTTTTATGATAATTACATCATGTTACATTGTTTACTTTGTTTTGTTATCTCATCTCTTACTTTTCTGTATATCAACATGAAACATTAGAGATATTTTGTTATACTTTGTACAAAGTCCAAGTTGTTATTTTTACTTATGTAGCAATATTCTTTATAGACTTCTGTTCCCTTGAAATGTAGGGTAATTATTGTATAATTACAAACTATTTATTACATATTAATGGTTAAAATACAGCATAGTTTATAACACAGGGTATTTGTTCAATGTTGGCATGATGATGGGACACCATTTATTGTTTCATTTCCATGTGTAACTATGTATTTAAATGAGTATCACATTCCCTCATATTTCAGGGATTTCCTGACTACCATCCGCCTCGTCATGTGCTTGACATCTTCGCCAAGTTGGTTTTAGGGGACAACCCCCTCATCCATCAGTACACGCGTTCTTATGTAAGTTCACAGTGCAACAGGCATGATCATGTTTTTGACAAAAATGTTTGGTGTTTCCTTACCTTTTAACATTTTTTTTTATACTTTAATTAATAATGAGGCAGATTTAGCGAAATATTGTTTTGGCTTTCCTGTCCTTTTCTGAAAAAAGCCATTTGCAGTTTGTCTGCCATGCAATAATAAAGGAAAGTCTGTGAACTGGGAAGTTGTCATCCTGGTTCAGTCTGGGCAAACTACTTTTTTTAACCTAGTAAAATGCTTTCCACTAGTCTTTTCTATCTACAATCAACTGAAGGACAGCAAGTGTGTTCCTGGAAGAGTGCATTAAGCCCAGTTTTCTCAAGGAAATGCCACATCATTTATCCAAATAAGTGAAAATGGCCTTTCAGTCTACTTAGAACATGAGCTGGATGTTAGATTATGATATACAGTCAAAATAGAATGCATGGAATCTTGATACAACGAAAAGACTGTTACGACAGATTAGGTTTCCTTAGATTTTTTTTACTAAATTAAGATTTGATTTAACAAAAATGCCATAGAATATCAAGGAAGTTTTGCTGTGATGAATGTTTTGACCAAAAAGTTGTGTCTTTTACACTGAAAAATATAGTATATCGTCTATATCTGCAGGGCAATCCTCACCTGGTTACAACCTTGGCCAAGCTGTATGGTCCAATCATGGGCCGGGAGATTGACCCCATGACAGAGGTCATGGTGAGCTGTGGGGCGTTCGGGATTCTCTTCTCCACCATCCAGGGCCTCATTAACCCGGGAGATGAGGTACTGAAAATCTTGTGTTTACAGGAGATGTGAGATGGGCTGAATGGTTCAAAGGGTGCATACTGGCCCGGAAAACCCCAAAAATTGTCCAAAAAAACACAGTTCGAAATAACAGTAATTTACCTAGATATATATTTTTTTAATGTGGAAGAATTTTGGTAGCTAAATAAACTGAAAGCTCAAAAAACTTGTAAAGTTAATTGACTGTAATAAATACATATACTTTTTATTGTTTATTTCTGCAGGTGATCATTATTGAGCCGTTCTTCGACTGTTATGAGCCAATGGTGAGAGTGGCAGGCGGGAAGCCTGTGTTTGTACCACTACGACCGGTAAGTAGAAAGAAAAGATATGGCTCCAATCTAGTAATGATCCTTTTGATTTTGTACCACTATGTCCTTTCAGCAAAGTATTTGTCTGATAACCTGATAACATTTCTCAATAAACATCAGGTTTATTTTCATTCAGCTAATTGGCTAATTTTGACCAAATACAGTCCAGGCACCTTTATTTCTTGACATTCCTTAAGGACTATTAGCTAACGTCTCTTATTTCATCAATCATAATTTAATTTAAAACTTAAAATGAATGTTGCAACAAAAAATATAATTTATTGTGCTTATCTCAAAATAATTATAACATAAAATATATCATTTGTCTATACCTCAGTTCAAGTTTTAGTGTAATATGAAATTACATATGTGAGATTAACCTAATCTTGGTAAACCAGACTGACTTTCAAAAAATATGCCAAGGTTTACTGTACTGTTAGTATAATTATATATTTTCTTTATCAATCACCTAACTGTGATGGTAATTTAGGTTTAATTCACAAGACAAGCCAGTAACCCAATTCTCTATTTGTGTGGGACTTGTCTGTCTGTTGTTGTGTGAATGGAGTTTGTCACTGGCTTTGTCAAAACTGTGCATAAAATACTATTATTTTTGTTTTATAATTGAGCCTCGCTCTATGAAAAGAGGGGTTAAATGCCTGTGTGTAAAGTGTCATCCCTGATTAGCCTGTGCAGTCCACACTAATCAGGGACGACACTTTCTGCTTTTTCCACTCTTCTTAGCAAAAATCCAATTTAGGCGGAAAGTGTCGTCCCTGATAAGCCTGTGCGGACTGCACAGGCTAATCTGGGACGACACTTTGCGCACATTCATTTTATCCCCTTTTTACAGAGCGAGGCTCAATTCTATAAAAAAAATATTTTGCGTTTATCTAGACACAGAAGGAAGGCCCTATCACCAGCAATGACTGGACACTGGACAGAGAGGAACTTGCAAAGGCCTTCAACAGTAACACCAAGGCCATCATGATAAACAACCCCAACAATCCAGTTGGCAAGGTAACTTATATCCCTAACAACCCCCCCAAAAAAATTGGCATGGTAAGACATTTCAGAAACACCGAATGAGGGTATCTTTCTTGAAATTATATCCACATCTTCTCTTCCCCTATTACTGATAGGCAGTTGTCAGTTACTCGGTAAGAATGTGTTCTTAGAAATGCTCATTCATTGCTGATTTTGCCATGGAAAAGTGTGAAAAGGTAAACTGCCATGATATGACTTTAATTCCGATACAAATGCCATTTATATTGAAGCAATCAAACTAAAACTTTTTTTAAACCCCTGCAGAGGGGCAGTATATTTGATCACTCTGTTAGACGGTTGGTGAGTCGATTGGTTTATTACAAGTTTGTGGAGCAAACTTCTTCCAAATTTCTCAGTTGATTAAATTGAAGACACTTCTTTCATTCCCTAGTTATGTGCCCTTGAACATAGATGACAAAGCAGTGGGAAAGGTGGAATTTTTCAAAGCTCCTGTTTAAGTTATCACATTGAAACATACATACCGGGGGTATGCCATCACTATGAATTGTAGGTGTGTAAAACACTTTCCTTTCCTTAGTTATTTACCCTTTAACATAGCTGACAAAAGGTTGCTGGAAGGGTTAAAGTCACAGCTGTGACAAAGCTCTCATGTTCTTCAGGCTTATCGTAGAGAGGAGCTGGAGCTGATAGCAGACCTGTGTAAGCAGCATGACGTGCTGTGTATAGCAGACGAGGTGTATGAATGGATGATCTATAGGGGCCTGCAGCATATCAAGATTGGTAGGTACGGCTGTCATTGCAGTGGGGGTTTTGCCATTTTAAGCTCGGCTGTTTTCAAAGAAAACCCAATGTATTGTCATAGCCTTCTCGTCTTCCGGGTCGTCGTCGTGGTCGTCGTCGTCCGAAAACTTTAACATTGGCCATCACTTTTGCAATATAGAAGATAGCAACTTGATATTTGGCATGCATGTGTATCTCATGGAGCTGCACATTTTGAGTGGTGAAAGGTCAAGGTCATCCTTCAAAGTCAAAGGTAAAAAAAGAATGTTTTTTTTTTTTTCATGTGTATCTCATCGACCTGCACATTTTGAGTTGTGAAAAGGTCAAGGTCAATGATGACCTTCAAGGTCAAAGGTCAAAAAAACAAAATCCAAGCACCCACAGCCGAGCGTTGGCATCCGCTCGACGGTGCTCTTGTTGGTTTATATGCCCTTATACTTTTTATGCTCCACATATATATAAATATATATATATGGGGAGCATATAGTTGCCAGTTTGTCCTTCCTTCCGTCACATTACAATTTTGTTACAGTTTCTCATAGCGCCTTCAATATTTTACAGATATCTAACATATTTGGCATGTAGGTCCCTTGCATGGACCTCTACCTTTTGATGGGGTTTTAGGTCATTGGGGTCAAGGTCACCAAGGTTAATAATAGATTTTCTCAAGGTCACACTTTTTTTTCCACACAATTAACCCATATATCGACAAAGCATCATCGGGGAGCATACATCAGTTTTACTGATATCCTTGTTTGGAGTGGAAAACAAGCTTAACAAAATTGAATTTATTTCTTTTCATTTTGCCAAATTTATTTACTGGTTAATTGAAAAAAAAAGTTTCATTTCTGATAATAATCGTTCATTTGGTCTTTTCTTTAAAATAACAATTGATTCTACTCAGTAAAGACTTGAAAGTATTGCAGAATCATACTTTTTGTAAAACTGAACTAAATAAAAAGGTTGCAAAACTCTGCCAGCCTCATTGAATGTTTCAATACTCAGTGCTATATTGCCTCAAATATGGAAAGAGATATAACAAAAAAGAACGTATTAAGGCCTTAAGACCACACTTCCTAAAAGGTTTAACACAGTATCAATTTACATTTAATTAGCAATAATTACTTTAAAACGTATTACATACTCTGACTTAATTTATCTTGAAGATTTTCACACCTTAAAATAACTGCCTCTTGACCCCTTAAGACAGGTGGAAAATAGCTTTTGGAGTGAAATATACTGGCTGTTTGCCGCTTTAACCAGGTGACCGTTATCCTCAGGTGTAATATAAAACGATTTTCATCGGGGGATCTACACTGACCGCTATAGCAAGGTGACTGCTATACTCAGGTGACCGCTAAGTCAGGTTAGACTGTAATCCAGTTTTAAGGTCAATAACTCTGTTTTGCAGCCACCCTCCCAGGGATGTGGGATCGTACCATCACAGTGGGCAGTGGGGGAAAGACATTCAGTGCCACGGGGTGGAAACTAGGCTGGGCCGTGGGGCCTCAGCCACTCATGAAAGCCCTCATGGTACTCCACCAGAACTCGATATACACGTGTCCCACTCCAATACAGGTGCAAATATTTGTGTCAGGCCAGCTTGCAGAAAGCTGAATATAGCTAATACAATTATTGCGTGTATTTGCATGCAATATTACGTGTGCTAGAGTGTGTGTAAGTCCCTCCAAGCTTGTCAGTCATCACGCAAAGTTGGGCACAATATAGCTTGTCCAGGCTGTAATTTTTGTCATTCATCATGTAATTTTTATATTTACCATTTGGAGATGGTTTGTCACGAGTTCCTAGCTTTAAGGTAACGTTCACATTTATTGGTCACATATTTGGTCGTTACTTCATCATTCATAAATCAATTTTCAAACAACCATTGTAATACCAGAGCAGAAAGGTCACCTTTAGGGTGTCAAAGGTCATATTTGAGCACAGCTGGCTTGGACTTTAACTTCATTATTAATTGGACAGTTTGTAATGTAACTTGACACAAATGTTCACAATGTCATAACCACATATTGTGTGCAAGGACTCTGTCCTTTACTTAAAGGTCAGGGTTACAAATTAAGGTCAATACTCATACTTGATACAGATTGTAAAGACTGTTAAAATATTTTAACAGCAATTTTCAAATTAGCATCCCTTGCAGGTTTGTCCTGCTGAAATGTTGCGTGCCTGTGTCAAAGGTCAAACTCATTTGTGAATAATTTTGAATGGCCTTATTGACAACAGGCTTGACATGTTGATCTCAAGCATCTAGTTTTCATAGCAACACAACAATGTATTGCAGGGTTAACTGAAAAAGTAAACTTGTCTTATGAAGAACTGCTACACTTTTTGATATATAGCATTCACATTTGCAGGCATTGTTCTTTATTATATGTCTATGTCAGCAGTGTCATTTCTGTCAATTTTGTACACAATTTTCTTTTATTTTGTTAAATCTGTGACAAAAAGTTTGACAGTTGTCAATTTAACAATATCTGAACAAGTTCCATCAATGTGTCCCTTTCACAGGAGGCAGTGGCGGCTGGTCTTGATTACGAGATATCAGTCTTTGGAGACGAGGAGAAATGTTACCTGCAGTCGCTGGCCCTAAAGGAACTGGCCCCTAAACGAGACATGCTCGCTCAAGTACTCACAGAGGTCGGACTGACCCCTACAGTGCCTGAGGCAGGGTACTTTATGATGGCAGATATATCCAAGATCAGTGAGTGATTGATCAGTGTATTTTTCATAACATAAACTTCAAGGTGCTTTGTTATTTCTATTCATCATTATCGATTAACAAACATTTTTGTTTTAGATTTTTCTAAGTCAGGATTGTTATTTGATTTTTTTGGAGTATTATGCAAGCATTATTATTTTAATGTTTAACAAAATTGTCATTTTGCAAAACTGCAAACAATAACCTTTAGTTGATAATTTGCAAAGTTTAGTTTGAACTTTTTTTTTGTTAAATGAAGGTTGTATGAAATAAATAGATAAATGCAACTACCGGTAGTTTAACCACTTAAATATTAACCAAATGTTGATGAATTCAGTCCAGGATTTAGGAGCTTAAACTTGTCTAGTAGGTATTGCGTGCAAGCAATTTCAATGAAAGGCTCTGACAAAGCACAGTGCAAAAGTGCCACACGTAACATATTGTTGTCCATTACAGATGTAGATATCCCCGACGATGGCACAGATGACCCCTTTGACTTCAAGTTTATACGCTGGATGACCAAGAATAAGGTGGGTGGGGAGCTTGTAATGTCTTATTGCAGGAAAAGATGTCCCTGTAATGATGACAAGACCTTCTACTGTATGTGCAGCCCCATCAATGTGACTACTATATGCTCTTAAATCTCTTGTGAAAATCTAGAAGTATGATACAACTGTTGAAAGTCTACACTTTATTTCAATGAATTTAATAGCACATTATTTAAGCAGTTGAGTTTCATATAGATGGTAATCTAGTAAATAGGTGTGCTTTCCACACTTAATTATACCCCCACAAACGAAGTTTAGGGGGGTATATAGGAGTGAGCTTGTCTGTCGGTCGGTCTTTCTGTCTGTCAGTCTGTCTGTCCATCCGTATTGGTTGTCCGCTCTCTAACTCAAGTAGTTTTCATCCAATCTTCACCAAACTTGGTCAGAAGTTGTATCTAGATGATGTCTAGGTCAAGTTCGAATATGGGTTATGCCGGGTCAAAAACTAGGTCATGTGGTCAATTAGTGCGTTTTAAACATTGAGCATGTTCTGTGTCAATGCGGTAGTGGGGTTATTTGTCACCTCTGTGACAAAGCTTTAGTTTGAGAATTTAAATGATACTTGTAATTACTTGGTGATTTATTAACAGATGGCCTATTGATACTCATGAATTCAGTTATTATACCTTTTAGTGATAATAAACACGAATACTGTTGGTTTAGTTGTATATTGCTTTACCTCGTACAACTTTCATGTCTTATTGTGTGTTACAGAGGCTGTCTGCTATTCCACCCACAGCATTTTACAGCCAGGCACACAAACATCTGGGAGAGAAGTTTGTGAGATTCTGCTTCATTAAGGTGCCNGGGGGGCAGTCGTCCTTATATGGCTATAGTGAAAACTTGTTGACGCTATATAATAGCCACATTTATTGGCAAATCTTCATGAAACTTGGTCAGAACATTTGTCCCAATGAAATCTTGGCAGAGATTGAAACTGGGTCATATGAGCTCAAAAACTAGGTCACTAGGTCAAATATAAAAAAAACATGTTAAAAGTCACTTTTTTGGTCCAATCTTCATGAATCAGCTTGATTTTTTTTCAGAATAGTCTAGTTATTTTTGCTCTCAGGTGAGCGCCTTAGGGCCTGATGGCCCTCTTGTTTAGTATAATGCAAGTATTACTTTTTAGCTCACCTGAGCACAACGTGCTCATAGTGAGCTTTTGTGATCACCTTTTGTCCGTCGTCAGTCGTCAACATTTACCTTGTGAACACTCTAAAGGCCACATTTATTGTCCAATCTTCATGAAACTTTGTCAGAACATGTGTCCCAATGATATCTCGGACGAGTTCGAAATTGGTTCCGGTTGGTTGAAAAACATGGATGCCAGGGAGCATGGCAGTTCAATAAAGTCCAATCTTCATGAAACGTACTGATAAGAATAATTGTCCCAATGATATCTCACCTGAGTTCGAAATTAGTTCCGGTCTGTTGAAAAACATGGCCGCCAGGGGGCGGTGCAGATTTCCTTATATGGCTATAGTGAAACCTTGTGAACACTCTAGAAGTCACATTTAAAGTCCAACCTTCATAAGACGTGGTCAGAATATTTGCCCCAGTAATATCTCAGCTGAGTTGGAAAATCGGTCCGGTCGGTTGAAAAACATGGGCGCCAGAAGGCGGGGCAGTTTTCCTTATATGGCTACATGAAACCTTGTTAATACTCTTGAAGTCACATTTAAATTCCAATCTACATGAAACTTGGTAAGAGCATTTGTTCTTATAATGTTATAATAACAGTTTGAAAATGGTTGTGGTCTGTTAATAAACATGGCCTCCAGGGGGCAGGGCAGTTTTTCTTATATGGCTATAGTAAAACCTTGTTTACACTCTAGAAGTTATATTTATAGTCAAATATAAATGAAACTTTTTCAGAACATTTGTTCTTATGATATCTCAGCTGAGTTCCAAAATGGTTCAGGTTCGATTAAAAACATGGCCGCAATGGGATAGAGCAGTTTTCCTTAAATGGCTTTATATAATAATAGTGTAACCTTGTTCTTAAAAATTACCAATGTACACTGTGAAGGAAATTTATAAATATTGTGATATTCATGATTTCCATTCAGTCATCTTAATACTAATTCTGCCGATAAGATATACAGTTAAATTGGCAAAAAACATTATTTATTTTTAGTTCCTTTCTGAAGAGGATTATTATGATGATGGGGACATGCTGAGTACATATGTTCTTATTATATCTTGAGTTAGTTATACCCCCACAAACGAAGATTAGGGGGGTATATAGGAGTGAGCTTGTCTGTCTGTTTGTGTGTCTGTCGGTCTGTCGGTCGGTTCGTATTGGTTGTCCGCTCTCTAACTCAAGTTGTTTTCATCCGATCTTCACCAAACTTGGTCAGAAGTTGTATCTAGATGATGTCTAGGTCAAGTTTAAATATGGGTCATGCCGGGTCAAAAATTAGGTCACAGGGTCACTTAGTGCGTTTTAACATGCAAAATATTCTGAGTCAATGCGGAATAAGGGGGTATTTGTCACGTCTGTGACAAAGCTCTAGTTTGAAAATGGTTTCGGTGCTTTTAAAAACATTGTTTCCAGGGGCGAGCAAATTTCTTCTTGTGAACCTTATGATAATATTTATGTTTCATAAAGTACTTTTTTTTATTTTGAACTGCACCTTCTCAGAATAGTTTAGTTGCTTCTCAGGTGAGCACCTTAGGGCCTATGGCCCTCTTGTTTAATCTATTATAAAAGTGTCATTTTGCAAAACTTCAAACAAGCCCCATTAGTTGACCATTTGCAAAGTCGATTTTTGATCTTTTTTTTCTGTTTAATGAAGGTTGTTCGAAGTAAATAGAAAAATGCAACTAGTATTACCACTGAAATATTAACAAAATAATGGTGAACTCAGTCAAGGATTGAGGCGCCAAAACTGGTCTTGTATAATTTGCATGCATGAAATCAATGTCAGTGAAAGGCCTTGATAAAATCAATGTGCAACAGTACCACACATACCATATTGTTGTTCATTACAGATGTAGATATCCCCGACGATGGCACAGATGACCCATTTGACTTCAAGTTTATACGCTGGATGACCAAGAACAAGGTGGGTGGGGAGCTTGTTATGTCTCATTGCAAGAAAAGATGTTCTGTAATGATGACAATACCTTGTAGGTTTACCCTTCTGAGAGGTCATATTGCTATTTGAATGCTTTTACAGTCTACGCAAGCTGTATCATGCCCATACTTTTAGTATTGACCTTCAAGTATAACCTTGACCTTTGAGTAATGGACAGGGGCTTTGCACAATGTGGTTACAACATTGTGAACATTTGTGAAGCCCCATCGGTGTGACTACTTTGTGTTCTAAAATCTTGTGTGAAAGTCCAGTACAAACAGTATTGTTGAAAGTCTGCACTATTATTAAAACAATTAAACAACACAACTAAGCAGTCAATAGATTTTTTATGTCCCCCAGTCTATACTGTTATTGCCCTGTCTGTTTGTTTGTTGGTTTGTTTGCACAAACTTTAACATTGGCCATAACTTTTTCAATATTGAAGATAGCAACTTGATATTTGGCATGCATGTGTATCTCATAGAGCTGCACATTTTGAGTGGTGAAAGGTCAAGGTCAAGGTCATCCTTCAAGGTCAAAGGTCAAATATATGGGTAAAAATCGCTCAAAAGGGGACATAGTGTTTCACAAACACATCACTTGTTCTTTTTACAGTTCATTTAGAATTAAAATGATACATATAATAGAATTGGTGGTGTAATGATAGGTGGCCTATTGATATTCATGAAAACACTTCTTTTAATTTTAATTTCCCGCAACAATATCTATTCATACAACACATGAACACTAACATGGTACCATTTTAGTGTTCGCGTGTCGTATGAATAGATATATTTGCGGGAAATTAAAATGGAATTAATTCTGTCACGAATAAATAAAAACAAGCATTTTGTATCTACAAAAATCTATGTTGCCAGAGCACATCTAACATTGAAATTTTGGCTATTGCCATAATGAACACTGATTATTTATATGTTCACTTTATTTTACGAAAAAAAATACAAAATTGTTGTTGATTTTTATGTCCACCAGTATATACTGGGGGACATATTGTTTTTGCCCTGTCTGTCTGTTGGTTTGTTAGTTTGTTTGTTTGTTTGCGCCAACTTTAACATTGGCCATAACTTTTTCAATATTGAAGATAGCAACTTGATATTTGGCATGCATGTGTATCTCATGGAGCTGCACATTTTGAGTGGTGAAAGGTCAAGGTCAAGGTCATCCTTCAAGGTCAAAGGTCAAATTTATGGGTCAAAATCGCTCAAAAGTGGACATAGTGTTTCACAAACACATCTTGTTTAGAGTTATAGAGGCTTTAAGCGATAATATTATAAACATGTAAACTGTTGGTTTCTTTGTTTTATATTGTTTTACCTCATACAACTTTGTCTTATTGTGTGTTACAGAGACTGTCGGCTATTCCACCCACAGCTTTTTACAGCCAGGCACACAAGCATCTGGGAGAGAAGTTTGTGAGATTCTGCTTCATTAAGGTGCCTGGAATTTTAATCTCGTTATTGAACTTGTGATGAGATTTCGTTGACATCAGAAAGCAAGGACTTGATTGTTTGACTTACATGTTTTGTTAAAACAATCATATAAAAACGATTACCGCTTCTTTCATTTATCACGCCGACGCTGAATTATGATTTGATAATCCACCCACAAGACCTAGCTGTTTTTCATTTCAAAATGAACCCACTTTGTTTGCAAATTAATTGAGAGACTTAATCCTTTGAACGAAACATTCCAAACATGCAGAAAGTGGTATCCCTGATTGGCCTGTGTGGACTGCACAGGCTAATCTGGGACGACACTTTACACACATGCATTAAACCCAATGTACCCTGAGCGCGGCTTATATATTGTTAATTTCTTGTATTTAACAAATCTTTTATATCACTTCATTTCAGAAAGATGAAACGTTGGAAGCCGCTGCAAAGGTTCTCAGAGATTGGAAGAAGGAACTGGATCAGAAGAGTTGAGATCTGAATCACCTGGAAGCTCATTGTTAATGTCTCATCCCCTGAGAGCTCTGTGTTACTTAAGAGCTTATTTTATATTTGGACTTTTTCCACAAAATAACAAGAATAAATAAATGTATAACATATTCAGGAGTTAATAACATCATGATTTAATATTAAACGGTCATCTTTATAATTGCAGGTATTTAGAATGTCTTTAAAATGGCTGTCATGGAAATTCCTTTTTAATCTTTAAAGAAAGCAGAATCATAATTATCTCTGTTGAAAATAATTTATAGAGAATAAAATGTTACCACCATATTGTTTTGTAATGTTTCAGGTGAGGCTTAGAATAAAAAACCGGTGAGGCTTGCCCAGCCATTTCTGTATAAGTGCCGAGCCAGATATAGTACATAATGATAGGGCAGTTACATGTCTGTGTGTATCATAAAAAATTATTTTACAATAAATAATTTTAAAAACTCGCTTTGACTCAGCTTTTTTGGCGGTAATGCATAGTTTGTATGACTTGCACCTAATATTTGTTAAATCCAATTTGCTGTTTTAATTGCTTTTTGTGTCCAAAATGTAGTACGTATTGGTATCAAATTGTTTGTTTTGTTGAATGTGATCCATTTCTACCCAAAATGATAGTTAAATCTGAGTTTTGTTATGTACCTCCAAACATAGACTGATATGAACGCCTACTAACCCGATATAAAAATTATATCGGGCACCTTTATCTCCGGCCAATATCAGGGTACTGGTAGGATATACATGGAAATTAGTTTATTGAATTACAAGCAACAGTGAGCTTGTGTGTTAAGTTTTATTTTTACACTGTTGGCATATTTTATATTGGAATGGTCAAACATTCTGTTTGTTTTTATAAGAAGTGTTGGTCTTCATAAGAACATTTCTGAAACTGCATTTATTTCATGTTGTTGTGGTGAATTTTGGAAGCTTTTTTTGTAAATCTATTTTTAATTAAGTTACTACGAAAGCTTGTCTGCTAATATTAAAGAAAGGCCGACAGTTACTTTTAGACTATTACGAACAATGTAAGTGCTGAAATATATTATATATGATATTATAAGTTATCTTGCCTTTAATATATTATATATATTTTAAGTAATCTCGTCTGTAAAATATATATGATATTATTACTTATCACGTTTGAAGTGTTTTATTACTTATCAATATGTATTGCTGAGCAATACTCACTTGTTTTACATAATCAAATAGATGTTTACATAGATATTTATAGCTATTTTTAACAAAAATTAATTTAACATAAATTTTAATAAATAATTTAGCCAAAAACTATTTTTGTTGAAATTCACTGGGTTGCACTGCATGTCTTGTTAACTGATTTCGTAAGAAGATTTGATAAACAAGATTTATCCCACTTTTACAGCGAATTTGGTTGATTAAAGCCCTGTTGATTAAATTTCTGCTATAAACCACGGCACGAAATGACGTCATTTTTTGGACAAAATGACGTCATAAATCCAGCGAAATTATCCAGTTAAACTGATTTTGTTTAAATAAAAAGGTTTACTGAATAAAAAGTGGGATAAATAGAATAATAGGTTAGTGTTGATTATAGATCAGGTTTATCATGCTAGGCACGAAAACGAAAAAGCACTCACCAAGGCTCGTGCTTTTTGTTTTCTAAGCCTCGCATGATAAACCTTATCTATAATCAACACTAACCTATTATTCTCTATTTTATACACTGTTTAAACAGTATTTGTTTAAATATGTTCCTGATATGGTGATTTTATCAAGTTACTCTGCATTTTGAAATAGGCAGTTTTCCGTTACTTGTTTTGGTGATGTTTTTTTTTTAATAATTATTTAATTATGATAATGGTTTGGTGACTTTTATTTATTGTACACGTACACATTGATGTGCTCAGGTTTTGTTATGATTATGTCTTGCCGGATGAATCATTATTAAATGGATTATATTTATTTTTCTGGTTTTAATATATCCTTAATACAAAACCGGCAATCGCAGGTTTAATTCCCAGCCCAGCCATATTACCGTGTATAGGTATTGGTCATAAAGTGACCCTACTTAGAACTAATACAGCAGTTGTCACTTTCTGAGATGTTGAAGTGCTCTTAAAACTGGTTAACCAGATTACCCGAGATTTATGAGGTTATCTGAATGAATATGGCTGGAAATCCAAACCTTACAATATGAATTATATCTATGGTAATTTGTGAGCAAACAAATATTTTTGTGAACACTTTAATAATAATCCTGGTATTTAAAAAATATATATTGACCATCGTGCCTTAGTATTTAAATGGTTTTAAGCAAATATATGTATACAAAATAGCTTAAACAGATTATACCAGCAGCATATTTTCTGTAGTTTGAAAAAAGGGTTTGGCCTGTTTTGGGATTCATATGTTCTGATGCAGACTTATAATTTATGTATATATATGTATATACAGAAAACTGGGTTAGTGTTAAATATAGATAAGTTTATTGATAGAGGCTTAGAAAACCTACACCTCAATGAACCTTGGCAAGTGAATCAGGTGTTTGTGCCTACAAGATAAACTTGCTGTATTCAACAATTACCTGGCGTTCTAAATGATGTAATGTTACTAGCCCCTTGTAACAAGACGTTGACCTTGGACATGTTGACCTCAAAATCAATAGACATGTCCTTTTCCTCCCAAAAAGTCATCATACCAATTTGCAGTGTCCTCTATATATCATGTGGTAACGCATGGTCTACAGACGGTGTACCCAACCGACTGATGGACAGGTCCAAAGCAATATATACCCCTGCTTCTAAGAAGGGGGATATAATGAGGTAAACCCAGATAATCCCATTGAGCCTATATATATATATGTATAAATATAATGACTAAGGGTTGGGCATGAACATGTTATGTAATATATATTATATTTGTTATGCTTGATTTTTCGCCGTTTTCAACAGTATTTCAGTCGTACTATGGCGGTCAGTTAACCAACTCACACTTTTCCTGGGTGAACTGGTTTTATTTATACTATGGGACATACTATTTCCAGTAACTTACTACTGCCAACTTGAATAAGAAGTAGTGGAAGAATGGCCCTAGAAAGGATTTCAGGACCAACCCCAACACTAGTTTTTTGGCAAGGAACTTCAAAATAAATAAAAGAGTTTGACACTGAACCCTTATTGAATTATTTATTGAGTCAGCAATATAAACAATACTTACATATATATAACCCGACTAACTAAGACGTACAATACAATGGTGGATTCATATTTTTTTGAACAATGTACAACATTGCAGACGGTAATTATCACGTACTTAATGATGAAAAAGAAGTACAATCAACAAGTTATTTCAAGTTTTCTTATCAATTTTCAACAAACAATAGGCTGTAACCTCGGATATAGATATTGAATCGTATTCAATTAGATTCTTAAACAAATCTGCAATTAATCATTACTGTCTGCATGAACAAATTTACTTTTAATTCTACACTAATGCAAGCATAGGATGTTTTTACTAAACTTGCTGACAGTTTCAGTTTTACACTGGGTATTAGGAGCACTGTTAACATGACTACGTCAGGATGTGTTGACTACTTCTTGAGACCATGAGATGATTGAATAAGGTAAAAACAATGCATACATAATGCAATATAGCATAAT
>VMBQ01000837.1:101148-131458 GCA_007657795.1 Dreissena rostriformis | reverse complement strand
GACAGGGAGACAGAGAGAGAGTTTTGTGGCGTCTCATCTTTATCCAAACTGTTTGCAAAGGCCTTCAAAATTCGGTTCCAGCGCTCAAAGGGTTATGTCTAAGAATTGATAGGTGAATACGGGCCCAGTTACTCATCCCTTGCATTACAACAATGTCTAAGTACAGTTGAAAACCAACCACTAATTCAAAATCAGGTTTAATATAACAGTTGGCATTGCTCAAATCTCATTATTACATATCTATAGATAATCAGACTCAAATACTGGTGTCATATTGGTAATAAAATGTCCAGATAGAATTCCTGTAATCAATTGCTTGAAAAAAAAAAGACTTTTGAGGATGTCATTAATGCACGCACCATAATGACATTACGATGACATGTGAATATTTAATATATTTTTATGCCCTCGAAGGTGGGCATATAGTGATCGCACTGTCCGTCTGTCTGTCCGTCTGAAATTCTGACACACTTTGCGTCTAGGTTTCGAAAAATGTGGAAAAACACTTTGCGTTTAGGTTTAGAAAAAGGTGGAAAAAGGGGGCATACGTCATCCTATGGTGACAAGGCTTGTTCAATATTTTTTTATGTTTTATGCTCACAGTTTGAAACAACAACATGAAAATGGTGAGAAATTGCAATGGTTCAAGTGAAAGGTCAATGTTGCAATTCGTGTTTAAGATTCATGTATAATTACAGATCTAACAAAAACTATAAAATTGTGTTTTTTTTCCATATAAATTGTTACACCTTTGTAATTTCTTTCTTATAAGTTGTTAATAGAATTTCACCTACTATTGGAAGTTTCTAGTCATAGTTTGCATGTTGTCCCTATCCAGAGTGTCTTACAAACAGCCTTACATCAAAAGACGTCAAAAAACACGTTTACACAATTTGCATCAGTTTCTTTACCTACAGTCATCATCTATAACAAGTATAACTTATTTGGTGATCTCGTACATGGCAGATCTATTCAACAGTCACATGTAAAAAAACTCAAGACAAGTTTTAATAAAGTTGCCACCCGTTATTTCCACTACAGTTTAAAGTTCATCACTATTTTCAGGTTTAAATCTCCAAGTACAAGCATAGTTTCCAAGGTGATTGTTCCTGATTTCAGAAGCCTGACATCAAAGGAATTAAAAAAAGATTTACTATTTATCTAAAGTTTCTATTTGTCATTCTAGTTCATAGTTTCTCACCATTTTGAGGTCATCATCGTCCAGGGTCATCATGGTTTCTATGGTGATTCGATGCCTCGCAAATCTCGGAATGTGGTCCTCAGCGTGGGACTGGTTCAGTATCTTCACCACACTGATCTCTAGACGTTGTTCCTGATTGGGGAAAACAGGGCTTAATGCATGTGCGTAAAGTTTCGTCACAGATTAGCCTGCGCAGTCTGCACAGGCTTATCAGGGACGACACTTTCTGTCTAGACGGGATTTTCGTTAAGAATGAAACGTCTTTTAAAATCAAATGCAATAAAAGCGGAAAGTGTCGTCCCTGATAAGCCTGTGCAGACTGCACAGGCTAACCTGGGACGAAACTTTACGTGCATGCATTAAGCCCCGTTTTCCTAGAGCGTGGCTCACAGCAAAGGTTATTTTAACCATTTACCACTCAGATACGCGGTTTGGCACATTTGAAGTCAATTAGAAAATCTAATTAAATTTAAGACCTTTCTCACTAGATTCAAGTTTTAAAGCCTTCATTTCCAACCCTAAGATACTGATGAGCAGCAAACAGCATAAAACCTGAACAGACTGCAAGTTACTCGCAGGCTGTTCTGGTTTAATGCTGGTTGCATATAGCCAATTTAACTTGCTTCTGAGTGAGAAAGGGTTTAGTGGTGAACTTCTTCATTTAAACAAAATTGAAACAAAGTGAAGCTTCAGCTGCATCAGCAGAAGAGAATTGCAGCATCAGGTCCTTTATTTATTCCATTTGACCACTTACTAAATGCGGAAGTTTCATTTCTTTTTGTTCACATGAAATTTTGCTAATTCATAAAATCTGGCAGTTTGGTTTGATCTTTTTTTTGTTCAATTTCTGATATAAGACATTAAACTTGAACATTAATTAGACATGTGATTTTCTTGGTTGAAACGACCCAAGAAAATTAAAAAAAAACAGCATCAAGCAAATAATATTTGTTTCAAAGTAGTCTGATACCTAAAAAGAGCTAGACAGAGCACAGAAATATGCACTTGTCGATGTTAATGCCATTTCTTTCTGTACATTGAACTGGTATATTTTCAGTAAGTTCTTCTTCCCGGAGACAGGATATTAAAAAAAGTAGTTGTCAAATTCTTATGAATTAATTAAACTTGAACTACCGCTACATGTTCAATATCATGTTTATTTTTCGTAGATATAAATTTTAATCTCTTAGAATCTTAAATTCTTACACTTATACATGGCCACAATACTCACCCGGTCTATAAGACTTTCTGGTTTCTGGTCCATGAGGCGCTGGAACTGCACGAGCCAGTAGTCAGCCTGACCGTTCTGTCTCTGCTGCTCCATCTCGTCCTGGAAATGGGAAAATACTTAACTGGTTGCCATGGTAACTATTTGGCCATACATTTATAAATAGTTATGTATATCAGTAATAGAAAATGGTTTCACCCAACAGCTTAAAGTGAAACATATTTAAAAGTAATTTATATTATATGGCGTGGTGTTTTACAAACACATGCTATTATTTGTTGAAACAATTGACGCTATACACATTCCATACCTGTATCCTATTGGCAGTGCAATATTTATAAGTGTCTCTAAATTTTGGAACACCTGTACTTTTGTCTCTAAATTTTGGGACACCTGTATTTTTGTACCTAAATTTTCAAACACAATATTTTAAAATTATTTTTAAGTGCCTGAACACTTAGAGTTATTACGGTATAAATAAGGTCAAGGTAAAAATGCGTTTGGTGTTTATGACTGGATTTAGTGGATTATAAATAGTAATACATTGTACCAATAACTATGACAGTATTGAAGTGAAAGTGAGTCACTTTGGTAAAAAACAAATTGGTAAAATCTACTTAATCAGGAAATACCACACATAGGTTTAAATTAGGTAAAGGCACATGAGTTTAGGTTAAATGGGTGGATTATGCATCGTCAATGGCAACAGTTGTGTAATACATGTAATGAATGCTTTGTAGTTTAGTTTAAACCTATTTATTTTGGCTTGATTAAATCAGTAGCTTTAGGCGCACTTGAGCCTCTGTCTTGGGTAGAACCAGCAATTGGTGTTTTATGAGAAGATCTTAAGATTGCCCCCTGAGTGGTAATTAAACATCCTTCCTCCTGATCTCTAGGGGGACACCATATACACTACGCCACTGCAACCTCTTTGTGGTTTTGTAGTAAGTAATGGACAAAAGCAGTAATGTTTTATACCCCAAACCATTTGAATTAACCTTAGTCATAATTTGGTCAATGTCAGTGCCAAATTAGCACTGTGGAGGCCCATAGGCTGTGAAACTTTTGGGGCCCACAAGGTGGTGTTGTTTTTGTTGTGACTTCAGTTTAAATATATGGATTTTTCGTTATTAAACAGTAATTCTGAAATGAAGTCAAGTCAAATATGATTGTATATTCAATCACTTCTTGGATATAAAAATACGGTGTTTACATGCGAAAATTTATTTCTTTACCGCGAGAATAGCGTTAAAATTTCTATTGTCACGGTCTTATGGGGCCCCTAAAAGTCGCGGGGCCCCTAGGCAGTTGCCTACTCTGCCTAATGGGTAATACTGGACTGTTCAAGGTACATTATAGACTAAAGCTTACCATTCTGTGCCTGAGTTCTATCTGCCTACGGTCCTGCTCCTCCATCAACTGGGCCAGCAGTTCTATCAACGCAATACGCTTCTCTGCCAGCCAGTTCTACAAATAATTTAACTTCCAATATTAATTTCTTTACGTTTATATCAAACAACTTTTAGGCCTTATGCAAGCATTTTGTTTCACATTTTACATTTTTTGGCTAAACAACATAACGTCACTGTATGACATCACGTCCTGTGTTTTTGCTTAAATCTTATTCTACGGAGACAGCCTTTGGTAAAAAAATTCAAAATCACAAAATGAGCAAGAATTAATTTTTTATATGATTTTAGTTCCGGAATTTAATAAGTTATAAAGCTTTTGGGATGCATTTAAGAAACTATCCGGAACTGAGTTGAATTATTCCTGAACAGATTTTAATAATTTCTTTATGTCAGACCATGTTCAACTTTGTTTGTGGGGTTGGGTATGCTTGTGGGTGGTCAAATCTACTGTGTTGCCTACCATTTCCTCCTCCATCCTGTAGCCTCTCTTCTCTATCTCTATCACAGTGAGACTGGCCAACTCGTCCTGTATCAGTGCTATCTGGCCTCGTATTCGCTGGTTCTTCACGTCCTTCTGTAGCTGTAACGCCTCAAAAGCCTCCCTCTGCAAGGCCTCCTAGAAAACAAGTTATGTAAACCATTAACACAGGCACATATGGGTACAGTGTGCAATACCAGTAAGGCTCTTGAGGGTATGAAGAGAATGCTAAGTTACTGTTCAATAAAGTTTAGGTATATTAAGCATGTTAGTTAATTTTTGTATGATAAATCCAACAAAAACACATATTTTTCTTCCCTTTTTACCAACATTTCGGCTTACGCCTCTATCAGGATAACACAAATAATAACAGACAGCGGATGTTACGTCATTGACTTAACGTACATTAAATAGTGGGAAAATGGACTTCAATAAAATGAACGTCAATTAAATGAAGCTTAACTTTCGGATTCAAGAATACACAATTTCCTATAAAATTATATATAAAAATACTAATTATTTATTATTTAGGAAAAAACAAAAGTAAGCTAAATTAAATTGCAGAGCTAGTCTTTTAGAACTTTGTTATTCATACCATTAGGGTATAATGTTTTAAGTCTATGTATCCAGTAAGTTTCTTTACACAGACGATTTATGTTGTTATATAACTAACAACATGATGACAATTGGCATAAAGTAAAACTGAGCTGATCTTCATTAAAATGTAATGCGACCAATGTTGAAAATGCAGGGTCAGAAAAGTTTGTTATGTCAAATCGATGACTGTTCATTCTCTTTGACACCGGTTGCATGGTTTGTCCAACGTACTGCTTCTTACACTGTTTACATGTAATGAGGTACATGTAATGAGATACATTAGATCTTTAGATGTACAGTTCATACTCTTCTGTAAATAAAATTGCTCGCCTGTTACTGTACTTTTAAAATGTTCTCCAACATGTATGGATTTACAATGGGAGCAACGTGTTCTTCCGCAGGCACTGGACGCACATGAACTGTTCAAACTGTTCGTAAATTGAGCACATGTATTGTGGTCTCCTATATTATTAGGCCTTTTAAACGCCAGTATGGGCTTATAAGTTTTATACACACTTCTCACTTCTTCTTTCTGTGACAGGTTAAGTATGTCCCAATACTTGTTTATTGCGGCTCCTATGTTTGGCAATGACGGATTATATTCCACTGTTAATGGGATTACTTTTGTTTTTGCTTTATTGCAGGACTGTAATGCGTCTTCGTAAGATAGCGCAGAAACTTTTTCAAACGCACAATCGATAACTTTTTAAACACACATTCAATTTTTATTGATAACTCAATAAATTAATTTTTGTGAATCACATGATCCTGACACAGATGTGAAAATAGCCCCTATGCCAGTCATAATTTATACCAAATTGTTACAATCATGTAATCTAAATAAAAATTAATAGAGGGGCATAATTTAAGTGATTTTTTATCAAAGTATAATATACATTTTATGCAAAACTTAACATNATCATTTAAACAAAAAATTCCATAAAAGCTGAAATTGTTGTCCCTGATTAGCCTGTGCGGACTGCACAGGCTAATCTGGGATGACAATTTACGCACAAGCATTTTGCCCAGTTTTCTCAGAACACGACACATTTGAGCATGCAATAGACAGCGGATTTTTAAAAAGAGATTTGCATATAACAGAGTAAAGCTGAACTCACTTTTCTATCTCCTTCCTCAACGAATCGCCCTTTTCTGATGTGAACTTGTGGACCAACATTTCAAAGAACTCGTTTTCTTGTAGAATGATTTGCATATTGCCTGGAAATGAATGTGTGTGTAATGAGTCCGTTAGTACATAGGAAAATCAATCCTTTATTCAATTAAGGGTACATTTCTTTTACTGTATTAAATCGGGAACAAATGCCAGTGAAATATCACTGAAACATGTACTTTTCTAAATTTTACCTCAGCAAAAAGGTCACAATAGTGCAAACTTGTCAAAAAATATGCCCGCTTAAAGGTCTGGAATACATGGAACTGCGAATGATGTATTTATTTTTATCAAATGATGGCACATAAAATAATGGAAACAACAAGAAATGTGGCAATGCTATGAAACCTAGTATTCAGCGTTTAACATTATAATCCAATTTGATAACAATAATGTATGTGCAATCTCCATAAAGGTCAGCAAGTAAGCTACCAACAGGCAAATTTACAGAATTATATCTCCATCCAAACTTATCTGATGAAGCAGCAACTGTCTTACTATTTTTAGCAACAGTGATCTTAACCCTTTGCATGCTGGGAAATTTGTCGTCTGCTAAAATGTTGTCTGCTAAATTTCTAAAATTAGCATTTTCTTCGATTTTTTTTCAAAGAATACTATCAGAATAGCAAACAGTTTGGATCCTGATGAGACGCCACGTTCTGTGGCGTCTCATCTGGATCCAAACTGTTTGCAAAGGCCTTCAAAATCCGGTTCCAGCGCTCAAAGGGTTAACCTTTATTCAACTGGCACAAAGTTTGGAATGCAATCCCAAGCTTGGTCTACATAACTGCAACCTACACACATAATGCCAGGGGAATCCTCCATCCAAACTTAAGCTTTGGAACGGAAACTGTTGTTGTTGTGTTTTTTTCAACAGTGGCCTTGACCTTAACCAGACTTGTCCCAAATGCTTGGTTTGCAGATACCCACACACAACATTTGAATGCACAACCTCCATTCAAACTTAAGATGGGTCTTCATTCAAGCTTGCAATATCCAAAATGTCATCAATATTGGTTCGTCCACACTAAAGTTTTGACCTTGTATTAGAGAGCAGACAACATTAATTTGGCAAATTTGGGATAAATGAAGGGCTGTAGTTCAGAAGTGCTTCATACAATTTTGCTGGTTATCATACTTGGTGGAGATATGTGGCGTATTCTGAGAAAACTGGGCAAAATGCTTGTGCGTAAATTGTCATCCCAGATTAGCCTGTGCAGTCCGCACAGGCTAATCAGGGACGACAATTTCCACTTTGAAGACATTTTTCGTTTAAATGAAGTCTCTTCTTAGCAAAAATCCAATTTAGGCGGAAAGTGTTCTCCCTGATTAGCCTGTGCGGACTGCACAGGCTAATTTGGGATGACACTTTACGCACAAGCATTTTGCCCAGTTTTCTCAGAACACGACACATATTATGCCCACAACGATTTCCATGAACTTTCATGAGGATACGATGTAAACTATCTGAGTAAGAGAGCGGAAAAGGTAAATTTGGCTATTGTTTTTTAGAATTCAAGGGCTATTATTCAGAAGTTCCTAATACAATCTGGCTGGTTATACAGCCTGGCCAGGATAGTATGCCCATACAAATTATAACAAGTTTCATGATAGTCAGATTCAAACTGTTTCAATGATTACCCGGACATTTTTCTTCTGAACACCACCCTATCGCCTGCGGGTGTTACCATAATAAGCCCATTTTTTTCAAACAAGCACATAAACATGCTTACTGAGGACTTCTTTCTTCCTAAGATTTTGCAATTCTTCCCATCGCACCTCAAATAACTTGTCTTCTTTAATCCTGAAACATGTACATGGATGAAATAAGTATTATAAAATCATTTCATTTGGTAGTGCATGAAATTGTGTAAATTTCACAGGCCAAGCAAAAACATAAGTCACCAAGCAAATAAAAGAAGAATTTCTCAGTGAAACTGATGGATGGTCTCTGACGAGGCGCTTTGTCATTGTATGAGTTAATTGAAAGCAACATGAAATAAGAAACTGTGAAAGATCAAAAGACCAGAACAATGACATTGTACCGACATTGGAGCCAATATTTGATGTCTAGCCCCATGCTGAAGATACGTTTTTAAATTGTGGAGTGTTCTGAGAAAACTGGGCAAAATGCTTGTGCGTAAAGTGTCATCCCAGATAAGCCTGTGCAGTCCGCACAGGCTAATCCGGGATGACACTTTCCGCTTAAACTGGATTTTCGCTAAGAAGAGACATCACTTAAACGAAAAAATTCCATAAAAGCGGAAATTGTCGTCCCTGATTAGCCTGTGGGGACTGCATAGGCTAATCTGGGATGACAATTTACGCACAAGCATTTTGCCCAGTTTTCTCAGAACACGCCACAATTAGGATCATAAGCGTCCGTTATCTCACATGGAAACAAACTATTATTTGAATGTCAAACTCCTTGATAATCACCGATGCGGAAAACCCTGACAGTGTGAAAATGTCAACCCTATAAGATTACCGCATATAAATTGTCATCAAATTTCATGTACAAACATAAAACTTCATTAAAAATGTTTTATTGTTTTAATGAAAGGGCAATGAATCCCTGAGAAATCATTAGCCAAAATGACTTGAAAATGTGTGGAGGTCCACCCTTCAGGGATGCAGCAGGTAAACGTTCATCAACTTAGGATCATAAGCGTTTGACATCTTGTATTGAAACGAATTTAAATATTATTCTAGGAGCAAACAATCCACGAAAACTCACTGAAGCAGAAAGATATGACAACATGCTTATGCCAACCTTGTAGGGATACTGCAAATAATGTCTCATCAAATTCGGATCATAAGTTCCTGTGATCTGACACATAAATGTTAATGTCATATTATTCATTAAAGGGCATAACTCCCTGAAAAATTGATGAAGCAGAACAACCTGAAAATATATGCATGTACACTGATTATTGAATAGGGGTGCTGCAATATTATGTGTCATAGCATTTGGATTGTTAATGTCTGAGATCAAGCACGGAAAGGAATTATAAAGGACAAGAACTCCCTGAAAAAACTAAAACGGAGCGAAACAACATAATGAATAACTACCTTACAAATTACCAGTACCTTAAGAAAACCTGTTGGACGCAAGGCAGCGTTAAAGTATTATCTGATTGGCTGATTAGTTCAAATGATTGACAGCAGGTGAGCGGTTAATTGTCTTCATTGATATATTGAGGTAAAGAGTCCATTGAGCTTGATAGTATTCATTGCAACTTGGCGTCACAATTATATCAAGTTAATTGGCTCCGAGATGGGTATACATAACTGTTACGGACACTAAACAATAGAACACAAACCTTTCCTGCTCTATAGCATCTAGCAGCTCCTCTGTTTGCCTTGCCTTGTCACTCATGTCCAACAGAGAACTGATCAACTTATCAGCCCCTTCCTCCACTGAAATGTACATCAAATCAGGTTATCTGCCCCTTTCTAAAACTGAAATGTGCATCAAATCAGATTATCTGCCCCTTCCTTAAACTGAAATGTACAACAAATCAGGTTATCTGCCCCTTCCTAAAACTGAAATGTACAACAAATCAGATTATCTGCCCCTTCCTAAAACTGAAATGTACAACAAATCAGGTTATTTTCGCCTTTCTAAAACTGAAATGTACAACAAATCAGGTTATTTTCCCCTTTCTAAAACTGAAATGTACAATAAGTCAACTTATCAGCCTCTTCCGTCACTGTAATGTACATCAAATAATATTATCTGCCCCTTCCTTAAACTGAATTGTACATCAATACATGTTAACAGATTTTGTTAATCTTAATACAGGCCCACCCAGTTGTTGCTTTTCTACTTGATATACATCGAATCTAATGCGTTGTAAATGTTTGTTTCTTTGGATTTTAAGCTGCATTCAACAGTTCTTCAGTCATATTACCGTGGTTAGTTAACCCTTTGCATGCTGGGAAATTTGTCATCTGCTAAAATGTTGTCTGCTAAATTTCTAAAATTAGCACTTTCTTTGATTTTTTTCCAAAGAATACTATCAGAAAAGCAAACAGTTTGGATCCTGATGAGACGCCACGTTCTGTGGCGTCTCATCTGGATCCAAACTGTTTGCAAAGGCCTTCAAAATCCGGTTCCAGCGCTCAAAGGGTTAACCTACTCACACTTTTCCTGGGTAAGCTGGTTAAGCACTACTATGTGTACATACTCGTGCCAGTAAATGAAAACTGTCCAACTTGAATTAGAGTTACATGAAGAGAGATAATGGCTGTAGAAAAAACTCACAACCAATGTCCAGACAAGTTATGTGGAAAGGCTGGGAATCGATTCCACTATCCTAATTTATATAACAGAGCTCTACCTAGCTCAGCATTTGAAAATAAGAATGAAAACAAGGCTTGTCACTGTAGGATGACATATGCCCCCTTTTTCCACATTTTTCGAAACCTAAACGCAAAACCTTAACGCAAAGTGTAACGGAATTTCAGACGGACAGACGGACGGACAGTGCGATCACTATATGCCACCCTACCGCGGGCATAATTAAAAAAACAATACATGTTACACTTATTACATTTTAAGCGTGCTGGCTTGAGCAACTGACAAACATACTGAGTTACTCCAATATATCCCCTCCCTGCAGGTGTAATTAAGATTATATCCCCCCCCCCCTGCAGGTGTTATTAAGATTAATTAATTTTTATTAAATTTTGTGGATTCATAAAATATGTTTGATCTTAAATTTATGGATTTTTTTATCATGTCTGACTTCGGACTTGAACATTTATTGGGCATTTGATTTCGCAGTAAAGAGGACCCACACAAATTAGAGTCCGTTCAATATTAGTTCCACAGTATAACAAAATTAATGCACATAACAACATTAACGTACCTATCCGTAGATCCCGTATCAGCCTCTGCTGGTTAACCTCACGTTCCCGAGACAGCTTGTGGAGCTCGGAGTCCAGTCTGCTCTCAGCCTGCGCAATAACATTCACCAGCTGGTCTCTGTTCTGCTGCGCCAACAGCGCCATCTGTGCCTGCAACTCCTGGTGCGCGGCAAAACTACGCTCCACCTCTATCAGCTCTAGACGTCGCTTGTCCTGGAGTACATTGTTGGGAGTGAGTGGACAATATCAGGTAATCCCAATCCAATCCTTTCCCTCTTAGTTATATTAAACAACTTTTTTTTAAAGATTTTATATATTTTTCAGAAAAGTAAGCTGAGTAATCTACATTGCTAGTGTAAACAACCATTTGTTAAACAATAGAAAACATTATAAACTAGAGCTTTGTCACTAAGGTGACGAATACCCCCACATGCCGAATTGACACTGAATACGCACTAAGTGACCCCATGACCTAGTTTTTGACCTGGCATGACCCATATTCGAACTTGACCTAGACATCATCTAGATACAACTTCTGACCAAGTTTGGTGAAGATCGGATGAAAACAACTTGAGTTAAGAGAGCGCACAACCACGGACCGACAGACAGACAGACCGACAGACAGACAAGTTCACTCCTATATACCCCCCTAAACTTCGTTTGTGGGGGTATAGTAAAAAAAGTTAGATCTAAATTCCTCAATTTATCCCACCTAAACATCAACGTTTTATTTCAAAGTTACACCAAGGCCAAGCAGTTGATCATAGGTATAATGACGCTATGACAGCCATCACTGGTTATTTTCTCTTCCATTTATTTACCGATTCCACTTTCCATGAAACTTTACAACAAACTTACCATCATATCACTGTACCCAGCTAAACTTTTCTGAAATGGACAACAAAAAAGGAACATAAACAAGACATGCTTTTAATTGTACGACACAGGTGTGAAGCAGACTACTCATATGTACATTTGAGCCGCGTCATAACCCTTTGCATGCTGGGAAATTTGTCGTCTGCTCAAATTTGGTCTGCTGAATTTCTAAAATTAGCATTTTCTTCGATTTTTTTCAAAGAATACTATCAGAAGAGCAAACAGTTTGGATCCTGATGAGACGCCACGTTCTGTGGCGTCTCATCTGGATCCAAACTGTTTGCAANGAAATCCGTCAATGCCATTTGGCGTGCATCATCCTCTTATCCATATATATACTTATATCAAGTTTCAATGAAATCCGTCAAAGCACTTCCAAGATATGGCTCCGGACACAAAAGTGCCGGACGGACGGACGGCCGGACGGACAGACAACGCCAAAACAATATCCTCTGGCGGAGGATATATACTCATACCAAGTTTCAATGAAATCCGTCAAAGCACTTCCAAGATATGGCTCCGGACACAAAAGTGCCTATAGTAAAAAGCATTTTTTCAAGATATAAAGGGCCATAACTCTGTTTTTAACAGATGGTGTACAATGCCATTTGGGGTGCATCATCCTCTTATGCGTATATATACTTGTACCAAGTTTTAACGAAATCCGCCAAAGCACTTCCAAGATATGGCTCCGGACACAAAAGTGCCGGACGGACGGACGGACGGATGGACGGACGGACAGCTGGACGGAAGGACGGACAACGCCAAAACAATATCCCTCCGCCTCTGGCGGGGGATAACAAAGTTATGAGCTTGTATTTTCTAATATTCTCGAATTGTTTTAATATGACTGACAATTTATATCTTTTATGCATATATCTCGATAATCCAAATAATTGAAAAGGCAGTTGATGTGACAATGGATATGGCCGTGGATCATGATGCTGACAATTATTATGCTGACTCAGATAAAAACTTTGAAAACAATGAAAATAACATAATTCTGTGTAGAATTCTCAGAACTCTTGTAAATAAGCCACACATCAAGAATGGAATAAAGGTCTTAACACTACTGATATGTTTACAACTCAAACCCTTAATTGCAATTCATGTATACAGACTCTTGACGTCCTTTCATGATAATATCAGTGGAAAAAAATTGGCTATGAAAAATTGCCTCTGGCTATGAAATGTTGAAAGTTTCATAGCCACATTGGCTATGAAGACAAAAATGTTAGTTTTGCAGACTGTTACCCTCAATCTTTATACGAACCTACTTGAACATAATATGGCAGACTACTTTTTTGTGGAATACATGGATTGAAAGTTAAGAAAAGTTCTTTGAGTGACTGTTCATCTTTGATGATGGTCAAACACTTAAGTGATAATTATACATTTAAGTATATACATTTAATATATTAATCAAACAAATACACAACAAGTGAATCTAAAGCGTATCCTTTTGAGACAATATAGAGTTCATACCATCATTTGCACTCAATACAAAATAAATTGCCATACGACGAAATCAATGAACCTAATACTTATGCAAGTTAAAATAAAAATAGTCATGATCTTCCTACTTTTTCATAAACAAGTTGTCAAATGACGTCAATTCTTTCTGATGACATGCTTTTATTAGTGTAGAGTGAAATGAAGTCATAGTTGTGGGGTTTGACGAAATGAAACCTAAACTGAAAGAAGATTCAAATGCAAGTGAACAGAAATCTGTTGTGGCCTTAAGAGTGCTACAATCACAGCAAATATCATATTTGTGTTGTTATAAAAAGTGTGTTTTTTTTCTGAATTTTATTGTTATATGATATGTCTTGAAAATGTGACCTAATTTATGCATAGTGGTAAACATCACTACCACTTAACCATTTGCATGCTGGGAAATTTGTCTTCTGCTAAAATGTCGTCTGCTGAATTTCTAAAATTAGCATTTTCTTCAAAAAAAATCAAAGAATACTATCAAAATAGCAAACAGTTTGGATCCTGATGAGACGCCACGTTCTGTGGCGTCTCATCTGGATCCAAACTGTTTGCATAGGCCTTCAAAATCCGGTTCCAGCGCTCAAAGGGTTAAAGACAAATTTTCCCAACAATCCGTCCACAGATGAAATGCAGAAAAATCCTTTGTCAATCCTTAAATGAATGCATATCTTAAAAATATTTTAACATGGGAGACGAACAAATATTTTTGGTATGCAGAATACATACAGCCATGTGTTCCTCTTTCAAAGCCATGCTGGATGCTGTTTTGTTGACGGGGATCTTTGGAAGGTCCAGCACTTCTAGCAGGAAGTTGGACGGCGGCAGGTACTCCAGACCACTCTCTGTACATAATAGACGCAATAGTATATGAGGTGCGATCTGGGACAACTGAGCTAAAGACATGTCCTGAAAGCGTCATTCCAGATTAGCCTGTGCTGTTCGTACAGGCTTATCAAGGATGACACTTTCGCTTAACTGAATTTTCGCTAAGAAGGGACTTCCTTTATACAAAAAATTCCATAAAAGCGGAAATTGTCGTACCTGATTAGCCTGTGTGAACTGCACAGGCTAATCTGGGACGATACTTTACGCACATGAATTAAGCCCAGTTTTCCCATAACGGGGCTCATATTATCACATGCTATACCTCGATTCTTGTAAAATACAATAATAACAGATATTCTTATCTTTAAAATGCTTTAAATAATATTTTCAGGTTTCTCATTGCCTACATTTGCTTTTAAAATCACATTACATTTGTTGGATTAATGATTTCTTCAACCTAAAATGACATAATGTCAGTAACTTTATAATTAATCAACATGTTAGCATAAATGTTATTTTTTGTTGTCATTCCA
Source organism: Dreissena rostriformis (assembly GCA_007657795.1). Classification (NCBI taxonomy): domain Eukaryota; kingdom Metazoa; phylum Mollusca; class Bivalvia; order Myida; family Dreissenidae; genus Dreissena; species Dreissena rostriformis. The sequence goes on along the minus strand of VMBQ01000837.1, from coordinate 116,768 downwards.
AACTATGAGACAAAAAAGATCCAACACTCGTTGTCATTTCATACCATATCTATAACAATCTTCCAAGATTTTTTTTACTAAGCTACTTTAGGTTTGTTTCTTAACAAAATCCCTTAACTTGTTTAGGCCCCTATTCAAACATGAAATCAAATGCAATCGTTAGTTTCTATATATCTAACAAGATACTTTCTGCAGATAATACGTGAAATGATAGTTGTAAAACTACCTAGTAGACATTGCAACGCAAAGAAAAATATATAGTTCATTTCCATTGCAAATATGATCATGTAAGAGCCATTGTGTATTGGCTGATGAACAATCATTAAGTACAACTTATTCTTTAAATGAAGAAATAAGACATTTTTTTAATTTATAAATGTTTACCAAACAGACATCTTATGCCTTAACCCTTTGCATGCTGGGAAATTTGTCGTCTGCTAAAATGTTGTCTGCTGAATTTCTAATAATAGCATTTTCTTTATTTTTTTTCAAAGAATACTATCAGAATAGCAAACAGTTTGGATCCTGATGAGACGCCACGTTCTGTGGCGTCTCATCTGGATCCAAACTGTTTGCAAAGGCCTTCAAAATCCGGTTCCAGCGCTCAAAGGGTTAATAAAAAGAAAGTCTACCTGCACAGAGGAACTTCATGATGTCTTCAGTCCCTGAGAGGCAAATTTCTGAAACATCAAACACACAAAAATAATTTCTCAGTTACCCAAAATTGAGAGAACAATAATGCAAACAACAAAAGGGTCAAAAGCCCTAAGGCACTCACTTGAGATTCCAAGGAACTGAACTGTTCTGAGCCAGTGTTCACAATAAGCTTAGAAGCAAAACTGCCTCTGACAGCACTAGTTCTTACAGTCATGTTTTAGAACAAACCACAATCATTTTAGAAATCAGACAAGATTGTGTAACAACAAAACTTTTAAATATTCTGAGCAAGTTTCATGATAAGTGGGTTACAAATTAGACTTCAATATTGTTCAAATGGTTTCACTATGAAGATTTGGCAATAAATGTGGCTTCAAGAGTGTTCACCAACTTGTTCTGCAGTGTATCCTTAATAGTAGTAACATTTCTTTCACCCTAAAAGTCCGACTTATAATTGGGACAAATGTTTCATAAAGATAGAGTAATTGGCACAAATGTTTCATAAAGATAGGGCAATAAATGAGCCTTAAGTTTGTTCATAAGCTTTTTCTGTCATTTTGCCTAGCAACCTTGTTTTTCAATCAATGTGACTCAGATTTGAACTTGGCCTAGATATAAGTGTCTATGCGTGTTTTAAAACAAATCTGCACAGAACAGTGCTGATTTCACAAAAGTGTACATATTTTTGTTCAATAATGAGTTTTCTTCTGTTCAGGTAAAAAATATTTGTCACTGTATATATTCTAATTTCGTAGATTTTTAGTTAAGACTTCTTTTGAACTTTTATTCCAGTTTCTTGTCATTAACCATGTATCTGTTTTGATTTGTTTTTTAGTAAGATCATATATACTCATTTTTTAAGAGCAAATTTTACACAAATACTACTTTTTCTGTGTCAGAAACATATTGAGGAATNGAAAGACAAAGATTCTATAAACAGTAGTACTCACTGACCTTGGGGTGGGTATTTCATGGTGGGGGCGTCCAATGACAGCGACTCCAGGGTACGCACGTGACACAGCTGTCGGGGTAAGGCGGTGACGCGGTTGTCTTGAATGTCCAACATACGCAGGGACTTCAAGTCACATACTGTGGATGGTAACACTGTCAGGTGGTTACCTTGTGAGCCAAAATAGAAGCGGATTATTGCACTTATAGCGTAAGATTCACAAAGTTTAGAAATAAATGGGAATTATAAAGCGGTTAAAAGAGAACAAGAGTTGGAAGAGTTGTAAGAACAGTTTGATGGGAGATAAATAGGGTTTAAAAGAAAGGTATATTGGGGTTAGTATGATTTTTAAGGCACAAACAGATTTAAAGTTTTTTAAATTAAATTTGTGAAAACCTGTTTGTTTTCTTCTGTTTATTCTGTAAACCAGTAGATATAAAAGCCAGTTACTGTGATATTCAGGCTATTATTAATGACCAATTGCAGATAAAATATTATTCAAAATTGTGCGAAAATCTGGGAGTACCTGGTGGTGGTTAAAACATTTTATCAATATTAAAAGACGACCCTGATGAGGCATCAATGGAAAAAAATCACTCTGATTTAATACAATTTTGCTTCAAAGAAACCCTTAACATTAAGATTGACGCTGTTAACTTCAAAACCACAGGGAGACTCCACAGATGTTTAGAAACAAACTTATGAGTAATATTCTCTTACCTTTCACATTAAGTGTCTGAAGGCATTTCAGCTGTCCTATCTCATCAGGCAGCTTCCTCAATCTGTTGTTCTCCAGGTTTAACACCTGCAACAAACTTATGTGCAGATAAACCTAAACAGACAGTGCTAAATGTGCACCATTTTACAGTGCGCACCCATGGATAATGTTGTCTCATTGTTTAATAATGGTGCTGCCTTGACACATATTCAAGAAAGTTTTATATGCTTGGTATTATAATGTGAACAAGCAAAGATTCGATATCCGCTCTTTTTAGCATCAATGATACAAATAAATATTTATACCTGGTAAATATCAATAGCTTTTTTATGTCTATCAATTCAGAACAGAACACCATCTACTTAGAAACTCAAGCCAAATATTTACATGTCCCTTTTGAAAAAGATGTGAAATGACTCCAATTATTACCAAGACACAATATTTTACGATGGTTTTAATGACAACCCTTACCTGAAGGCTCTGTAACAGGGAAATCTCTCCGGGCACTGACTTGATCTCATTGTTGTGTACATCCAATACCTTGATTTAAAGAATGTTAACATACATGTTAACAAGAGTGTCATGATGACCCTACGGCCTTCACCTGATTTCAAGTTTTTTACCATCCTTGACCCATTTTCAAACATGGCATTGAAATTGTCAATATAAACATTATGACATTGTTTTTTTGGAGTTGTCTGGAGTTGCCATATGTTTTTTTTTCATAAGATTTAAATAGGGGTAACATAAAAAAGATTGTCTTGATGTCCCAACTGTGCTCACCTGAGTTCATGGTGACCTAGTTCTTTACATCACTTAACCCATTTTCAAACATGGAACCAAAATTGTCAATATAAACATTCTGACATTGTTTTATCAAGTTGTCTGGATTTGTCATAAGTTTTTCGTAAGATTTTACCAGGTGACCCAGTTTTTGGATACACTTACCCAGATTTGAACTTAAGATTGATATTGCCAAGGTAACCATTATGGTCAAGTTTCATGAAGATTGAGTCATTAATAAGGCCTCTTGGTGGTAACAAGTTTTTTCTAAGATCTTACATAGTGACCTTGTTTCAGGACGCACCTGACCAAGAGTGAAACTTTGCCTGGATGTTGTCAAGATAAACATTTTAACCATGTTTTATAAAGAATGGGTCATAAATTTAATGCGGCCTCTAGATTGGTAACAAGGTTTTTCTAACATTCAAACTGATAAACTAGTTTTTGGATTCATGTGACCCACATTCAAACTTGGCCTAGATATTATCAAAACAAACATTCTGAAAAAGTTTCATCAACATTGAGTGATACATGAGGCACCTAGATTTGACAGGATGACCTAGTTTTTTAATGCACATAATCCAAATTCGAACTCCACCTAGATATTGTTAAGATAAACATTCTGACCAAGTTCCAGTGCATTTAGTCATAAAGGTGGCTTAGCAAGTGGTAGTGAGGTTTTTCTAAGATTTGACCTGCTGGACTTGTTTTTGGACGCACATGAGCCAGATTCTAAGTTGGTTAAGATATTGCCAAGATAAACATTCTGACCATGTTTCATCAAGATCAGATTTTTAAAATGTGGCCTCTAGAGTGCTAACGAGCTTAAACTTGACAATACATGACGCACAAGAGATGACGCATGATACCTGACAGAGACTGACCACAACAGGTCATCATGAGCACTCCGTACTCAGGTGAGCTAAATATAATCAACACTATGGTAGGTAAATGCATGCTTGTTATAAAACACTATATAAACATTGACTTTGTTACCAAAGACGAAAGAATTGACAAAAGCACATATTTTCACGTTCTCATTATTGTTATCAGCAGCAATAGGGTGTAAACAAATATACCTTTTTTCATTTTCAATCAGTTATCATCAAAATGAAATCTGCTACATTAACAAAGAAAAAAAGCAGGAATATGCCAAAAGACAATTAATTAACACATGATTGGTCATTGTCGGCTGGGGTATTACTTAAAAGTACCTTGGGTACTCTTAAGTATACTGCTATGTACCCCGGGTACAGAAAATAAACTTAAACGTACCCGGGAATGCTATCGCTAAATTATATCAATTTTCTGTATAATGGCCACTGTATTATCAAAACTCATACTAAAAAAAAACATGTTGAGACAGGTTGTGTTAAAAAAGAATTTTGTTTCATAATTCTGTAGCGCCTTTTATGACATCGGATTTTGGGAAGGAAATAAAAGAAAAATAAGCGTATTTTCTGTACCCGGGGTACATTGTAGTATACTTAAGAGTACCTGATGTACTTTTAAATAGTATCCAAGCCGACAATTACCAATCGAGCTTAATTAACATACAAAATGTCTCATTCAATGTAAAATCACAAACAATGTGTTACCCTGATGGATACGAGGTCTGCTATTGATCCGCTACCATGGAGACCAGCCAGCCAGTTGTTGTTCAACAGCAACACCTGAATGCATACAAAGAAACTTTTAACCTCACACAATGAACAGTATCTGGGCAACATCTAAAAATGTACAAAGAAATTTTAAAACTGATGCCATGTCAATACCTAAATGCATGCGAAGAACTTACAGCCTAACGCAATATACTGTATCCTGTCAACATCTTAAGTTACGTGTGTATACAAAAAACTTGCAAGCTAACGCAATGTTAACACCAAAAAACGTTAAAGAAACTTACAACCTGACACAATATAGTAAATATACTGATCTGGTCAGCATCTAAAGTCATACAAACAAACAAGCAAACTGATGCCATATCAACACCTGAATGCATACTAATAAACTTGCAACTGACATAGACTGTAGCCTGTCAACATCTTTAGTCATACAAAGAAACTTTGAAAAATGGACTAAATAAGCACCTACAGAAAATTCATATAAGATACATGTAGTCAAGTGTTTTCTTATTTGTAAGTGTATTTATGTTATTTCTTTGTCATGTCAACCAGTCTAAATTAAGCATCCACATTTACTTGTATAATGCCCTTCTATCATTCTTTGGGTTTTTTCACTCTCCAAAATTAAATGCAAAATTATTTGCTAGTGGACTATAAACGACCGGACAGACATGTCAATTTTGTTGGAAGTATACTGTTGTATACTAATGTTACTTGACCAACGATAAAACTAAAACTATATAATCTCCATTGTAACATGAACAAAGAATATTGTCAAACCATACCGTACTTCTTTGATTATAAGACGGCTTGACTGTAAGACAAGACCCTGACTTTCGGTCCTTATTCAGCAGTATTTTACTTCGCCTTGCTTATAAGACAGGNTAAATACATGTTAAACTTTTTGGATGGGCAATAAAGCCAAGGTATTAAGGGCCTCCCACCTTGCCCCGATTTCTTGAATATTCCTAAGTCTGTTGTTTCAAAAGGATAAGCTTAACCTCACTGTTAACATATTGCAGTAAAGTGTGAACTACAGAACATAAATATTATTTTGTCTAAACCATCAAGTAAAAAATATAGATACAAGTCAATGAAATAAGCGGCTTTTAGCCTTTTTTATTTTAAACATACTTTAATATACTTGAGCAATTCAGACCAAGTGTAATGACTTTTTACACAAACAAGCTGTATTGGATATCTGAATATATGAATCTGAATCATTCAACCACTAAAAATTAAGTTTTACAAATTAAAATGTCACAAACACTCTGATTGGTACATAAGTAAGTTGAGGCTAAGATTCAGACCACCTTCTGTTTGATGATCAGTATCCCGTTTAGCTGATTTCTTAATACGGTTTTGTTTTCAATACAAAGGTCTTACAATGGTAGATGACTGTGTTGTTATAGATGAAAAAAACAACAGAAAAGTACTGTTATCCCGTCAATCTTACCTCGTCCAGTTCACAATTAGAAAGGTCAAACACGGGCTCTGGATCCTCTTGAGCCTGGAAGACATGCAATATTCACTGTTTGATTCTTAGAAGTAATAAATTTGTTTAACTTCAGAGACGTGATATATTAATTTAAACATCTGAAGCAACAGAATATCTGTTGTACTGGACCTTATCCACTTCAGCTGGAACAAAAGCAGTAAGTTACATTACCATAACAAAGATAAACTTTCAAGTTAAGTGGGTTAAGAAGAATCGTCATAATAATTAACACATACTGCATCACTATTTGAGAAAAATAACACTTAACAATGCCACACCAAAACATTACTATACTGCCCAAGTGTGGTGTAATGTATTGTGAAGCTTGTCCCTGAGCATTTCTTGGGGAAGTACTGTTCCTCTTGGATATACCTTTGTATTAATTAAAACTCTATGAAAACATAATTTCTTAAAACAAGGATATCAGTAAAACTGATGGATGCTCCCCAATGATGCTTTGTCGATATAAAGGTTAATTGTGTGGAATTTTTTTTTTAAAAAATGTGACCTTGAGAAAATCTATTATTATCCTCAGTGACCTTGACCTTGACCCCAGTGACCTCAAACCTCATCAAAAGGTAGAGGTCAATGCAAGGTACCTACATGCCAAATATGGAAGAGATCGGTAAAATATTGAAGGCGCTATGAGAAACTGTAACAAAAGTGTGACAGAAGGAAGGAAGGAAGTACAGAAGTACAAACTGGCAACTATATGCTCCCCATATATATATATGGGGAGCATAAAAACTGACAAGTTGAGAAATATGGGGTATATTTCTTGCCATCTTAATCATTGAAACAATCATCTGTGAATAATGAGCCTCTTTGTTCTAGAACTGACACACATAATACATCAATTTTCTGACTCATAACCTGCACAATCAAGAAGTAGTCAATGCAGAAGAAAGATTTCTTCAGTCTTTAAACATACTTCAAAACAATCTTAAGACTGCTGACGATGCATTGCCAAACAAATCATCAAATATTGCTGAGGATGCATTCCAAACAATTACCAAATATTGCTGATGTTGCATCCTCTTCTTGGCTGCTTCAGACTGGCTCCTAAACAGCGCCATGTTTGTCTTGCCCTTCTTGGATGCTTTTTTCGAATGATTTGGGGCTGGCACTGTGCGGTTTATGTCCCCATCAGCCTCGTCTTCGGAAGAAGACCCTGGATTCACGGAAAGAGACTTGCGGCTGTTAGACTCACCCTGATTCTTGCTCACTTTTGAACCCATGCAACTGTGCAGCTCGCAATTGTATCTAGAAAATTGAGCAAACTTGTCATTAGGGATTGGATTTTGGAAAGTCTCAATGGAGGAAAATACCCTTATGCCCCTTTATTGGGTTCACTAGGGCTCTCCACTTTATCATAAATCCTGTAAAGTTAAGAACTATTTGTAGAGCTATTTTCGCATCGAAAAGGAGCAAATCAGCTGAAAGGTGGTACAATTACATCCCCACTGAAGACATGTTAATTATCAACATTTAAGAATAAATTAAGTAAAAGTGTACATATTTGTAATTTTGACATTTTTTTTATTTTAAAAGCTGTGTGAATGAGCTTAAGGTAATGTAAGCTGTTCTCTGTGAAGGTGAGCTATTGTGTTGAAACTAAAAATCATATTCAGGTTTATCATACTTTATGGAATTAAAGCATGAAATGACCATTTGATGTGGTAAAAGAACTATGCAATATTTATCATCATCATCATCATCAGCAGCAGCAGCAGCAGTAGCAGTAGAAGAAGCAACAGCAGACAGAAAACATTTCATCAAAAAGACCTTTCACATGATACCTTCTATGTAATTTTGATAACACCAAAGACATTAACCTTGTTATCTGTAGTCCCATGTTTTAAATGTCCAGCATACGGAACCATGTCTACTGTTATGTGAAATCTTCAAAATTAAAACACACAAACACTGTCTATGCACAAACAAATCACTTGACAAATATAGAACTGCAGCACTATCAAATGTTCAATGAATAATAAGTGATCCAGCAATATCCAAGCACAGCATATTACTAGTTATCACACACAGGGAACTTTGTTTAAACAAGAAACCGTCGGAGACAGGTGATGCTCCCCAAAGGTTTTTTTTTGTCACAATATTCATCCAACCATAACTGGCTGATAATATGCACATCTCCAGTTGGTAGTGAAGCTTCTTATAAAGTTTCATTGAATTCCCGTAATAAGTTGCTGAGAAATAGCTCGGACAAGAATTGCACTATATGTACAATGGAAAACTTCAAAGGGCCATAACTCTGTGAAAAATCATCTGACCAGAACCGGCTGATAATATGCACATCTCCTCTTGGTAGTGAAGCTTCCCATAAAGTTTCATTGAATTACAGTCATTAGTTGCTGAGAAATGGCCCGGACAAGAATTGCACTATATGTACAGTAAATGGAAAATTTCAAAGGGCCATAACTCTGTGAAAAATCATCTGACCAAAACTGGTTGATAATATGCACATCTCCTTTTGGTAGTGAAGCTTCAAATAAAGTTTCATTGAATTCCGGTTATTAGTTGCTGAGAAATAGCCCGGACAAGAATTTCACTATATGTATGTAGTTAATGGAAAATTTCAAAGGGTCATAACTCTTTGAAAAATCATCTGACTAGAACCCACTGACAATATGCACATCTCCTCTTAGTAGTGAAGCTTCCCATAAAGTTTCATTGAATTCCGGTCATTAGTTGCTGAGAAATAGCCCGGACAAGAATTGCACTATACATGTATGTACAGTTAATGAAAAATTTCAAAGGCCATAACTCTGTGAAAAATCATCCGACCAGAACCGGCTGATAATATGCACATCTCCTCTTGGTAAGCTTCCCATAAAGTTTAATTGAATTCCGGTCATTTATTGCTGAGAAATAGCCCAGGCAAAAATTGTGCACGGACGGACGGACAGACGAAGCGGCGACTGTATGCTCCCCCCAAACATTTTGGGGGAGCATAAAAAATGACCTTGACTATATTTTTCGTTAATGTTCACATCTGTTAAATTTTATCTCATTTGTGATTTTTTAAATCTATTTTCATTAAAAAATTAAAATTTTTAATCCTTCACAATTTTTGTAATGTATGTAATTCAGTTGTAATAATTATGTTTGTTCAACACATGTGACAAAAAGATTGTATTTTCCATAGATTTATTAAAATCTGAAAAGTCAGATTTGTAAAAAAATACTGTTTTGTGAAAAATATGATTCATTACAAACATGACTGGTAGAACATATTATCTTACAAAGCATCCACCATAACAAGCTAGGGTTCTCCTTCTTATTTTAATTGTGCTTGCAACATTTTCATGCTCTTAAGTAGTAACATAAGTACACATGTACTCAGACTATCTGCTTATTTAAATGACTTATGGGCTCCTGTTCATTTTTTATTAAATTTTTCCCAAAAAAACTACGTGGAGGAATATATCTGAAGTCAAATATAAGCCAGAATAGGCTGTATTTGCAGGCAATATCGTGTCTATTACACAGTACCTTCCTGTACAAGCTAAAATTCCCAATAAATGTGCATGCAAATGAATACATAAACATTAATAATGCAGTTGCTGTGCACAATAACAATATAGACAAACTGTGTGAATGCCACAGTAACACAGTTCCAGCCCAGTGTCTACAGAATGGTCTCCAATAAAGAGACTACATTATACAATTCCAGGCACATGAAATCAATTACAGCCAGATCTGTTTGTCTGCTATAGTTCTCCACTGCCACTGATCCAATAGGAAACTCAATACAGGAGACACTGAAATGCACATCTCAGAAGCCTTGTTCTGGGAAAACTGGGCTTAATGCATGTGCGTAAAGTGACGTCCCAGATTAGCCTGTGCAGTCTGCACAGGCTTATATGCTTATCTGGGATGACACTTTCTTCCTAAACTGGATTTTTGCTTCAAAGAGATTTCCTTTAAACGAAAAATACCATAAATGCGGAAAGAATCATCCCTGATTAGCCTGTGCAGACTACCCAGGCTTATCTGGGAGGAAACTCTACGCACATGCATTAAGCCCCCTTTTCCCAGAAGCAGCTAACATAAACATTATAGAAGAGCACTATAAACCCATTACGTAATCAGGCCAAAATAAGACAAGATATGTTCCACTGAATATTTGTCCGCTTTGAAAGTTTAATTTACATATATTCTGTCAGTAACCAGATATAATGATAACCAAATCATATTTGATCATCATAATGGTTGTAGTAGTTACAGAGGTATATTGTAACCTTAAATGTTAAAATGCGTAACTTAATAAAAAGGTGCTACATCTGATTAACATACGGGACTTTAAACAACATGGACAAGTGACCTTATATCATTACCATTAAAAACATGTGAAGTTTCAAATTCATATCTGTAGTGGATCATAAATAGACTGATACTTACCGTTAAAACGCAGTCATACGTCTACCCGCTCATAAGTCGGGGGTAAAAAATTGGTTTGAAAATTTGACATTTTAGGTATGTGCACTTCATAAGTCGGGTCAAAATTACAAGAAAATTTGAAAATCAGCGTTAGTAAAATTGCGACCCCATCAAAATCCTTGTCCTTTTTTGTACGTAGAAAAGGTATTCAATTCAAACTTCACTCATGTCTTTGGGTCCATTTGTAATGTAAAGTCTTTCTGAAAGTACAAAAGGGGCATACTTGCAGACTTGAGTTATGGGCCTTGGGCAGTTACATCACAAATGGACCCAAAGACATGAGTGAAGCTTGAATTGAATACCTTTTCTACGTACAAAAAAGGACATAGTTCTGCTAAATTACGGGTCACTGTTACGTATTTTAAAGACCCTGAACACATGAAAAGTTTCAAATGATTTCCTGTTGAAAACAGAGATATGGGATTTTTAATACCTAATATTTAAGCTCAAATCTAAAAAAAAAAACTAACTTTGCAGACATTGGTTATAATGGAATTAGTATTTATGTATCGTATAGTCATACACACAATAGCGTGTGATGCCTATGGAGTAAATAAAAAAAGTATATATTTCTATACTACCTAGAGAACCTTAAAGATATATCATATCTTACATAATTTGCTTTTTCTTTGAATATACATGTATAAACATCCAAAAACCCTAATTTAGATTAGTTAAACAATTTTAATCTAGCAAGCTGCTAAAATAGTACAGTACAGAGAGCAAGCGGGCACTATTTCATGTGGGTGCCTGTTCAGCTCTAGACTCTAGTGGTGTGTAACTGCATAAATTGCAGGCAGGCATTTGAAAAATATGAATAATGTTTCTGCAATTGTAACAGACGTTTAGCCATGTTTATGTAGTCAAAGTTGTAAAAAGCCTTAAGATGCCAATAAATGATATTTAAGAAAGTTCTTACAGTTCCAGTCCACAAATACTTCAGAAAAAATACATATTGTAGTAAATATTAGTGACCAAAATACAAAAACCCGCAGTAAAATATGATAGCGACAGCTTGTGATGTCTCTGGAGTAAATCAAGTACATTATATGTTTGAAGGTCATATTTCTGTCCATTTTTTAAGCCAAAATTCTCCCAAACCAATAATGTATAATTTTCCCTAAATACATGTATACAAAAATATTCCCTTCGAAAAAAAAGTAAATAATTAAAAAAAAGAATTCTTAAATTTATTAAATTGTAGGAACACAATTATTTATATGCATCGATCCTGCTATAAAATCCTTGCCTGCATATATTTTTTTTATCAAGACATCCATTAAAGTAACTAAATATTAATTTATTTTCAAAAATTGTAAATATTCTTGTATTCCCCCATCAAAGTATTCAGGGTAAAAACTCGCCCCTGTTAGGGCTCGCATACCACTTCCCTCTCAATGAGAATATGCCTTGAATTCATACTAAGCTTACACAAAAGTACTTAGTCCATTCGCAACCAGCGCTTTCAAACTTTAATGGTCAACAGACTGGTTCAAAAAACAACAGAAACATTGCAATTTTAGTGCCCTCAGTGTGGGGTTGAAACCCACCATCCCCTGAACACTAGCATAACACTCTACCAACTAAGCTAAACCGGGGGCTGGTTCAAGCCCATGACACACACACACACTCCTCCTCCCTTTAACCTTTTAGACTGACCTTCAGGCACTTCTGACATATGAAAGTAACCTTGGAGAAAAAGTGAGTACGGCGCGAGTCCCGAACATATGACAGCCAGAACACTGGCACAGCGCTCTACGGTAACCATAGAAATAATTACGCTGATGATGTTATATACCATTATATTTCAAATGAGGATATTGTGATTGTTGAATGTCATCGTCTCAATTTCTTCATGAGGAATTTCCAGGTAGGAATATATAATACACAAGGGAGTAAATGTTGTACCAGGTACAGGACTACAAACCACTGCTACCAGAAAACTAGCTCTATGATAGGAGCTTTAATTATACTCAGGATGACTGAAACATTTTCAACTGCTTCATTATTAACCCTAATTCTTGTAGAATTGTAAGCGATGAACTATTTTTACTAGGGCTCGATTGTTCATTGTCTGCTCGGGTACTTACTTAAAAGTAACCCGGGAATCTTTAAGTATACTACAATGTACCCCGGGTACGGAAAATATACTAAAACACACCCAGGAATACTAACAATAAATTGGTCGCTGTCTGCTAAATTTTTCAAATTAAATATCATCGCCTCCCCACGAAAATGGCAAACCTCAATATTTACAAGTTTTCAGGAGAAGGAAAAAACTCTTTTTTTTTTAAATTACAGAATGAAGCTAAAACTTTGCATGATGACTTTTTAAATATCATTTTTCATTGTTTAAATTTACTTTGGAAATTTTCCCATTTACTTTGGAAATTTTCGCACACATTTACATGGGTATAACTTTGTAAGCCAATTGGATAGGACCTTGGAATTCTTCGCGGGAGAAGCAGGCCGTTTTCACAACTGCGAAAATGTGACTAAATGTCAAAACCTGTTTTCATGCCAAAACTGAGATTGGCCATTTTCGCGGGGAGGCGACGATATGTTCATATTTATGTCCATTTTTTGTAGAATGGCCACTGTATTATGGATACTCATACTTAAAAAAACATGTTGAAGCAGGTTTTGTTCAAAGAGATTTTGTGCAGGAATAAAACTAGGATAGTCTTATATTGGGCCGATGCCTTTAAGCGTACATGTGTTTTCCGTACCCATGGCAAAAAAATGTATACTTAAGAGTACCCGGGATACTTTGAAGTAGTACACGAGCCGACAATGACCAATTGAGCATATACTAGGCAACTCTAGCCACTGGTTGGTCATTTAAGAAAACATTGGAAGCAAACTGAACCCTGAGCAGAGTTAAAACCTATGACTGCTTGAACATTAGCAAGTTACTCTTTGCCATCTGAGCTTACAAGTTACAAGATGTCTGGTTCTAACCCTAGTTGCAAAAATCCAACTCCCAGCTATTGACCCGCCGGGTCGCTGTACGTATGTACTCATAAAAGCTCGTAGCATTCAAGAAGAACTAGTTCTTACCCAGGCACACACATAAAAATACATTATAATTCACAATGTTGACTTGTGGTGTTTTTTTTTGGTCAAAATTCAAAAAATCAATGTTTCCTGATTATTTAATTTTTAAATAAATCGCAACATTCAGTCATGCTCCTATCCAGGTCTCTTCTTCTTCTTCGTTTATTGTACTATATCCCTCTCTGGGGCATTGTCGTACAAGAAAATGGTTAAAAATCGCTGTGTGGCGCAGTTATAATAAAATAAGTTTTAAAACTATTTACAAATTGATTGTGGCCTATTTCGGTGCCATCCCTTCCTTGAACGCTTCAAGACTGGGAGCCGTCACAAGGTGTCAAAGCAACACTATCTTTCCCAATGCAAATGGCCCTGGCAAGATTTTGAAAATTGGGATAAAAATATTAATAAATGAGAACAACTTTTAATGATCATTTTTGACAATGTTATTGTCAAAGATGACTTTTAATAGCTGACATGAAATAGTAAAATGTTGATCTCAGACTCAGAGGTTAAACGATTAAATAAACATATTTACTTAAAAAAATACAAAAAAAATCTCAATATTTTTCAAATAAAATTGAGCATTAGTCTATACAGCTCACCACTCGACAGAAATATTGTATTTTTTCGGGAAGCTTAATTTCGAAATAATGGAAATGTTTACATTTTTCACAATCATCATGCGGGTAATACCCAAAGTACTCCGAATAGCGAATGTAATACTACTATGGTGGATTAGATGGGTCATAACGTTACTAGTCAAGCTACTAAGCACTGATCAATACACAACGGGCGCTTTTCAGAATTTCAATATAAATGTGTTAAATGCAACATTTGTTTTCTCTTTGTCATATAAATTTTTTCAGAGGCCAATATTTAATATTTATTCGTAATTCTAGAACTCTATTGATGATCGTTACCTATAGTTTTCGATCTTTTCGACGCGGATTATAGCTCATGCATAGCTCGTGCGTTAGTGTGCTGTTTTGTCCGGCTATGCATGAACAAGGACAATATTTCTTCTACTTCTTCTACTTCCGAGAGCCGACAACCGATAATAGCACCCTTGGGCGATCTAGATGGATCTATACATGTAACACAAAAATAGTATGTCAATGATCCAATCGCTCACAATTTCTTAGACTGCACTGTTTTTGTTTTATTTCCCCCAAAGTTCCCTTATGTTATCCCAGTTTTTAGCTCGGCTGTTTTCGAAGAAAACCCGAGGTATTGTCATAGCCCCCTCGTCTGCCGCGTCCTCGTCGTCGTCGTAGGCGTCGTGGTAGGCGTCGTGGTAGGCGTCGTCGTCCGAAAACTTTAACATTGGCCATAACTTTTGCATTATTGAAGATAGCAACTTGATATTTTGCATGCATGTGTATCTCTTCATCCACAACTTACACCAATCACTATATAATTATTATTTGTTTATTATAGTCTCATCAGCATAATTGCATACAGTCACATATATACCACTACTTTAAAACATGAAACACAATCATTGCTGCCACTCAATTTTGAGTTACAAGAGACTATTATGTATGCCTCGTAAAACCCGTGTTTTAATAAGAGCGCGAAATTGTTGCTGTCGTCTGTGGAAAAGCGTGCGTGTAGCAAGAGTGCTGTAACTAAATATAGACTTGTAACTAGGTACATGTATTTTCTAGAATGAAAAACTCACATTGGAATAAATGCACTCAATTAGAAAGTCCCATGGCAACTACAGAAAAATACGTCAATTTACGATTGATTCAACAACAACAACATTTTTGTTGACTAATACATGAACCTAGTAAGTGAGACTTGTGAATAACTGCAAAAAAATTATAGTGAACAAAAGTGTTAATGGTGCTAGTAACATATATAAAAAAA
>VMBQ01000837.1:79050-99757 GCA_007657795.1 Dreissena rostriformis | reverse complement strand
AATCTTAAAACAGAAAATACAGTGAAAGGGTAATGTTCCGATTCAGCCATTGTGAGCTGCACAGGCTCATCATAGATAACAATTTATGCAGATGCACATTACCCGGTTTTCTCGTGAAATGGCCATTGAATGAGCTGTTCTGTACAGACATGAAATAAATCGCACTTTCTGGTACCAATGGCAGTGAAAAATGAATAAATAACATTTATGTTGTGAAACAAGAGCTGTCCATGGACAGCACGCTCGACTATTTGGTTCCTTGTCAATGAAGAATTTTCCAACTTCAAAAGGGAACATCGTTTGGCTATACTACTGGTCAGAGTCATTGACATTGGCATAGAATCTAACATGATGCCCATAAATATATTGGTAAAGTTTGAAGTGAATACCAAAATATAAAAAAGTAAACTTAAATTTCTATGTAAAAAGATGATCATACTGGTAATTTAGCTTAAATGTTGATCATAGTTACAGGGTGGGGAATATGACCTAATATTATGACCATGAATACATCCATAAAGTTTCACATGGTAACCTTTAATAAGAGTTCTTTAGTGTCATTTTGTTTGAGTCAAAAGTTGTAATGTTGGGTTTAGGTTAACGGTCTGTTAAGTCGCGTCCTCATGGATATTTGTTCCACTGATGTTACCAGATGCTGAAGGCGTTTCGATGTCGGGCCTACAGATGAAGGAATTCTAACTACTGATTAAATGAAGATGACATACATACAAATTCAACATGCATTTAATAGTTAGATATGAATAGCAATTTATTTTTGTCACTTACTATGTTCTTAAGACACGTTTTGGATCCCCACTGCGTGAGCATTCTTACGCAAAAAAGACACCAAGTAAGTATTTAAGTTATTCAGCTGGCTTCAAATTTCATCTATTGAATGACTTTTATGTTGCATGTATAATACAAATATTCATTTACCATAATATTCAGGCCTGATGAGATAAATTTGTGTATACATGTACAGGCAATCAGGACAAAAAGAAAGGCCCATCGTCTTCCAGTGAGTATGATAAACACTCAGCATGCACCCAACCATCACACTTGTCGCACTGAACCCACACACGTTCCAGATGAAGTTCATGGTCTTCTTCCCAAGTCATATGGCATGCTTTACTTTAATATTCTTAAATTAACGAAAATAATTCAAATGTCAATTACCGGTACACTGACCAGTTTAAATAGCTGTATGAAAGTAAACAAATACGTTTGAGACAACCCCCATTGCGCGAAACGGATGTTTCAAAACTCACATCTGTACCAGAGTGTCTGTTTCGCGTGTTTTAATCAACAGTTCAACTGAAAATGTACACATCTAGTTGTTTTCTGATTCTCTGATAAATATCCTTTAAATCGATACCACGATCACTTATATTTGACAATGGATAAGGAAAGTAATCGTTTCTTTCTCAAAGATGAACACAACCGCAGGCAGAATTTTCGCGCAATTCGAAAAAATGTCTGCGAACGTTTCAATGATGGTGACTGTTTAGAGTTATCTGTTTACTTACGGATTTTGTGGAAAAAAACATCAAAAGTTATTGTTCATGACTGCACAGTTTGTTTAGTTAAAAGTGGTAAGGTTCTCTTTTAAATGTTGACTTTAAATTTCGATTTGTTTCGGAACTGGAGAATTTTCGGAACTGACGACCTCACTGTATTTATGATTGTCAGATCATATTTGTGATTGACATACAATATTTCTGATTGTCAGATCATATTTATGATTGTCGGATCATATTTGTGATTGACATAAAATATTTGTGATTGTCAGATCATATTTGTGTTTGTGAGATCATATTTATGATTGTCAGATCATATTTGTGATTGGCATACAATATTTCTGATTGTCAGATCATATTTATGATTGTCAGATCATATTTGTGATTGACATAAAATATTTGTGATTGTCAGATCATATTTATGATTGACAGATCATATGTGTGATTGCCAGATCATATTTGTGATTGTCGGATCATATTTATGATTGGCATATTTATTTGTGATTGTCAGATCATATTTGTTATTGTCAGATCATATTTGTGATTGACATATTGCATTTGTGATTGACAAATCAATTATTTGTGATTGACATATCATATTTGTGATTGACATTTCTTTCTTGTGATTGGCAGATCATATTTGTGATTGAAAGATCATATTTGTGATTGTGAGATCATATTTGCGATTGACGGATCATATTTTCTTTTTGACAGATCATATTCATGACTGTCTGCTCATGTCTGTGAATGTCAGTGCGTATTTGTGACAGTCAGTGCATTTGTATGAATGTCAAATAGTTTGTTTGTGTGAATATCAGATCATATGTGTGACTTCAGTTCATTTGTATGTATTTTGTAAATCTCAGTTAATATGTGTGACAGTAATTTCATATGTTATTGTGTGAATTTCAATTTATATATGTGACTTGTCAGTTCATATCATGTGTGATTGTGAATGCATATTTGTGATTGTCAATTCACATTTGTTGCTGGAACAGACAAGCCGGCATCCTCTAAAATAATATATATGATATGTGTGACAGTCACATGTGTGTATCAGTATATTTACATGATAGTTGCAGTCCTATATGTTTAGACTTTTCACCTTCTGAAACTAATGTTGACATTGGCAATGGATGTGACAAAAGAATCGTCCACAGATGTCAATCCTTTGTATACTTGTTTGAAATAATTTATTTCTTCAATAAAAAGGGCCATCATCTTTTTTGGACATCACATGTCCAGTGGTTCAACTATTTTTAAACAAAAGAGTACATCTATTAACTTTGTGGTATTCTATAAAGCATTTGGTAATATTTGTGATTTGTGATGAATGCAAATGAATCTTTTAACAACAGCGGGTGGGGGTGGGGTGTTAATGTTTGTAGTATGCAAAATTTGGAAGCATCAATTTATGTTCATCTATCAACGTTCATAAGTTAATTTGTTGCTCATCTGTTAATGTAATTTGTTCATGTTAATCTCTAAATGTTTGATTTTAGAATATATAAGTAACTAAATGGTAGGTACCGTATACATGTACTTAGTAGCGCCAAGTACGTGACAAACGTGCTGTCCTTAGTCAAACTTGATTAAGTAACTTCTCCTTCACCTGTCTGCCCATTATGTATTGACCACTCACTTCACTGTTAATTCACTGACCAGAATTATTTGACAGTAGACTAACAAGTCCACGAGCTGTATTCATCAATGTACGTAAGTCATTTTTTTAAAGATTTAGCTCAAGTTTTGGACTCGGACTCAGACTTAAAGAAACTTAATTTAAGAAGTATGAGGTTGAGTTCAAGTTTAATTTAATTATTGTTTAACCTGGCACTCATAAGCTCTCATGGCATAAATTATGCACATGAATATTGTTCTATACATTTTTTATTTGGTTTTGTTTGTGCAGGGGATAAACACGATTAATGAGGCAATTACAGTCAAACTATTGTGAAAAGCTTTAATCGATTTGACTCGCTTCCACTACAGAAACTTGGTCATTGAATGAAACGTTAAGTTTAATATGACTGTGTCATGCGAAAAATGGTCTTATGCCAGCCTCCAGACCAGCCTATGCATTTGCCCAGATTGGACAGAAGCTATGCTGTCAGTTTATTAGACCGAAAAACCTTCAAGACTTTATACAGAACATGGAAGCTCCTTACCAGATTGCATGGATGCACAAACTGGTCTGGAGCTAAGCTCACAAAGCCCCCATTTTTGTAGTTCTCGGCTCATATGAGTCGTGTTCTGAGAAAACTGTGCATACATAATGCTTGTGCGTAAAGTGTCCTCCCAATTTAACCTGTGCAGTCCGCACAGGCTTATCCGGGACGACACTTTCCGCCTATACTGGATTTTTGCTAAGAAGAGATTTTATTTAAATGAAAAATGTCATAAAAGCGGAAAGTGTCGTCCCTGATTAGCCTGTGCGAACTGCACAGGCTAATCTTGGACGACACTTTACGCACAAGCATTATGCCCAGTGTTCTCAGAACACGACACATATAGTCATGCATACAGGTCAGTGGCAGGTTAATGTTTTCACTAAGACTTGTCTTAAATTATAATATTGTTTATTTTCTCTTTAACAACTTTTTTTAATTCAGAACAAGCAGGGGCGTTCCTGAGGCTATTTCATCTATATGCACTATCGAGCAGCGTAGCTGCGAGTGGGGGGGTTGGTGCATGAGGGAGTCTCCCCCTCCTGCTGGGGGCGGTTTGGGGGGTCTCCCCCACGAAAAGTTTGGAAAATTCATTGCAGATGGTGCGTTTTGATGTTATCTTTCAGCCACGTTTTGGCAATTTTATTCATCAATTTCTTGCTGGAAAAAGACCGATAAAAGAAATATTTCATTAAACATTGTCAACGGCAAATACCGGTAAACTTTCGACCATAATTTATTTGCTAAGTTTAAGTGTCAATGCTTAAAAATCAAGAAGCCTTATGCGAGGGAAAATGGATCCGTAGTTGCATAGGTGTGCGAGGGTGTTCAACTCTATTGCTGGCGGGAGTATGGGGTCCTCCCCTAAAAAATTGTGGAAAGCTCTTTGCAAAAGTAGTTGCGTTTCAGGCACATTTTGGCAATGTTTATCCTCGAATTTTAGCTTGAAAAAATTGAGGAAAATAAAAATTTGCAATAACATTGCCAACTGCAAATATAATTATGACCATAATCTATTAAGTTTGAGTGTCAAGGCTTTAAATTAAGAAGCCTATGACTGCGAGGAAATGGGTATGTAAATGTGAGGAAATGTTTTACTCTTGCTTCCGCCCCAGACAATTTTGGATTTCATTGCAGAAGGAGCGTTTTTTTGTTATCTTTCAGAGACATTTGGCAATTTTTATACCACAATTTCTCCTTTAAAAAAAGTTAAGGATTTAGCATGTTTTCCATGGAAACCTTTCCCATGGCCGTGTTTTTGTTGCATGCGAATCTGTAAACATGTAGTGCCACGCCCACGGCATGTGTATTTGTTTAGACAAGTCGTCAAACCTGGTGCGACGTGGCGCCAAAAATTAAGCCCGTCATTATTTTCTGCTAAAACTGATTTTATTTGGGGTATTTGGTAAACAGAAAATTAAATTCGTTTTTAATTAAACTGTAAAACTCTTTGAATGAAACAACAGCACGCTGGCTGAGTCTTTAGCGAGCATACTAAATTTTTATTAAACTTGTTAAATAAATCCAGTTTGGACTATGTGTAATTCATTCAAAAGAAAACATCCCCTTATTTCACATAAAACACAGGTCCACTTGTATGTGCAATACTACACCCTGAAAAGTAATGCTAATCTTCCATCTTTGCTTTGTGCAAAAATGCGCCACATGCTCAGTGTTAATTTCTCTTTCCCTATATACACATGTACTACCCCTCATCAGTGAAAAAAGACTTTTCTTTGTATGTTAAGAGTTAAGACTGTGTTGTGTTTTGTACCCACTGTTATTTCTAAAAGTGGACGTCTTTTTTGCTTGTTTACAAAATTATACCACTAACCCCCCTTTACCCTCACTTGTTATTGCATTTTTCGAATTTTAAGAGTTTTCATTTTTAGCTCGGCTATTTTCGAAGAAAACCCGAGATATTGTCATAGCCCTCTCGTCTGCCGCGTCGTCGTAGTCCGCAGCGTCCGAAAACTTTAACATTGGCCATAACTTTTGCATTATTGAAGATAGCAACTTCATATTTGGCATGCCTGTGTATCTCATGGAGCTGCACATTTTGAGTGGTGAAAGGTCAAGGTCATCCTTCAAGGTCAAAGGTCAAACCCCCCCTTTTTTCATGTGTATCTCATCGACCTGCACATTTTGAGTGGTAAAAAGGTCAAGGTCAATGATGACCTTCAAGGTCAAAGGTGAAAAAAACAAAATCCAAGCACCCACAGCCGAGCGTTGGCATCCGCTCGACGGTGCTCTTGTTTTTTAAGTTTGAAACTGAATAATACGCACGGGCGTACTGCCGTATGCCTAGGTACGCCCCTGACAAGTATTTACTTGACAGGATTAAATTGCTATATGGAATTTACCCTTTAACAACTAGCAATATGTATCACATATTAATCTTAGATTCCTTTATAATAGTGTTGTTTAATTGTTGGGTGGATTTGACAACAAATGTTTTCTGTATTGACTTTCTATAATCATCTGGTAACGTCAAATAATCCTTTCAAACACCAAACTAGTATATTATAATGTGATGCAGTTACTACATCTTCACTGCGTAATACTAGTTTGAATAAATGTGTTTCATTTTGGCGTTGCAGGTAAGAAACCAAACTTACTTTCTTTGATTTAATTAATTTTATGTTTTACTTTTAATGCCATAGAATGAATTATTTTAATTTATATCATTTTAATAATTATATTGGTTACAGTTTAGTAAATTAATATTTACTTTAAAAGCGAGTAGCTCTACTTAAATTTGACTAATTCCAAATGTAGTTGTATATATGTTAATATAAATTGAATGTTTGATTTGTGTATGTATGATTGTATGACTGCTTAATACTAGTTTGAATAAATGTGTTTCATTTTGGCGTTGCAGTCCGGCTTCCTCTTCTACCTCTCACAACCAAGCTTAATAAATCGTTGGTCAAAATTCAGCGAACAAACAAAATCTAAAAGAATACATCTTTTAGAAAGAACATTTCTCTGACGAACATTCTGTGACGAAACAATTCCCCATAACAATAGTGTTGTTACAAGTTTGACGAGTTATACATGTTATTATAATTTATTGAACAGTTGATCTGAAAGATGTGTGTTACCAATAAAACTACCATAAAACTAGTAAAAGTAATGTTTATTCCCGTGGATGAAGTTTAGATATGTATCTTTTACTATCTAGCCTTGGTTTTAATCTAATATTAAAATATTCTGAATTACTGGAACTGCTGCTTGTTCAAATTTGTATTGGCAGTTTTCTTTTTATTTGCTTTCAAATTGGTTTATACTCNCCCATTTTGATGCCCCCCTTCGAAGAAGAGGGGGTATATTGTTTTGCTGGATGAAGGTCGGATGGTCGTTTCTGATCAATAACTTGTGAACGGATTGACGGATTGGCTTGATACTTCACATGTGCATTGGCCTTGAACGGTAAATGACCCCTTTCAAAATTGGGGTCACTAGGTCAAAGGTCAAGGTCACTGTAACAATAAGTGTGAAAATCAAGGCCCGGTTTTGGGGGCATATGTCTCTGACCGCGGAACTCTAGTTATATTATGATGTCTATCTATCATGTTTTTTCTGAGGTTAATTGATCAAAACTAAATAAATACATACTTTCTTTAAAAGAATAATTGATAGTTGAGTGTGAGGCTCTATGATAAATTATTGTTATGAAATTGCAAGGTGTTGTCTTTTTTTTGCTAACAAATACTTCTGACTTACCAGTAAAGCGTTTTCAAAATTATATTTACTAAGGTTCAACTTCTTATAGAGCTGGATTGGAGATGAACTAAATGTTGAGATTTTTTTTTAATTAATTGAGTGGGGAAACCTTCAATTGGGTATTTTAGGCAGTATTTGGGAAAAATATATACTTTTTGAGATTGGGAATGGGGCGGACTTTTGGCCCCATATTTGACCAAAAAAAAAACCACTAAATTCTTAAGCCTTTAATGAAGAACATAACAAAATGCTGAAATCTGTGAACAATCCCTTTAAGCATTAAGGTAAATAATGACCCGCTTTATAGACAGACTGATAAAGCATGGCATGTATTACATGTTCAAGGTTGGCCAGGTTAAAACGGTACTTCTGTATGTCACTGATATAAATCGGTCACAGTCTGCTCTACTAAAAAGTCAGGCCAGCTATTTCTGTTTGGTAACTTGCATGATTACAAATCACAGGACAGCGGGTATTTGTCGGTTACTGGCACAATTAAATGTGTGCATTTGGTACTCATGGTTAACCAGCTTGCCCTGGAAAAGTGTGATTTAAGGTTCACTCAGACCACCCCTGATATGACTGAAATATGGTGAGAAAACAAAATATATACATGTATTAACACTAAATAAACAAAAGCTTTACTTAAGAAATAATTTGTAAAATACTATTGTTTATCAGTCATTGAACAATAATTTGAAGTCATGTGCCTGTATTCTTTGAAAAATTCTAAGAATAAAGAATATTCTTTAAATTGGAATATTCAATAATATATTTTGTTTAATTTAAACTTGGCAGTAACCACCTTTTTCATGGGTCTAAGTCTGTTCTTTATTCTTTAGTCTGAAAATAGGTTGGTGCATAAGGGCCCAGGGCCTTGTTGCTCAAAACTTCAGATGTAAATAAAATTGATAATTATTATTATAATATTATTATAAGTTTTGTTATTATTATTATTATTATTATTATAAGTGTTATTATTTTTATTATTACTTTTTTTTATTATTATTATTATTATTATTATTATTGTTATTATTATTATTGTAATTATTATAATTATTATTATTAATACTATTATTATTATTACTATGTCCAGAGTGAGAGCCGGAGTGTTCAATAGCCACACGTCAGAACTACAAAGTGTAGTTTATTGAATTATAAAAATTGATAGCGTTAAAATTAATTTGATTCTAACATGATTTTATGAATAATTTTGCAATTTAAATGAGAACTATATTTTACAATGATAGCATTACATTTGAGTAATAAAGCACTTATGAGGTTTAATTTAATAATTTAATGTTGGAGGAAAAAATAAAAAATGTAAATGCATAGTTATGATGCATATTAGATCTGCTTATTAAGAAGACAATCATTCAAGGTACTACATAATGTTGCTACAAAAGACTACAACCTGCATTAATTTTAATGCATATATAATTTGGAGTTGACGTAAGTGAATGTATTAATTTGCATTTGTTCATGCAGGTACATTAGTTTACTTTATTTGTCCGATGAGTGGTACATGCACTTATGTCTCAAATGTTCCAATTAAGTTAGTGACCGGAATAATGTATTGACATGTGATTTTGCATATTGACTAATTGTGTTACATGAACTGATGATGTAGCAGTAGACGAGGAGACATATCTACCACTCATAATTTATTTTTATCTCTTTTGTCAAAGAAGAAATAAACATTGATTTAAAGTATTTATGGCTTATTTTAAGAACTAGTTAGTGTGCTGTGAGATGCTTAAAACAAGTTTCTGTAGGTTTTTTTTATTAAACTTTCCCCTTAAAAAGCATTTTTTTCCTGTAAATTTCATATTGCTCATTAAATTCATGTAACAAATTACACATATTATGTGAAACGTACTAAAACTCATAATATCAAGCACAAAAAGATGATTTTTAGTAAATACTGTTCCTGCATGATGTGTTCTGGTTTGTGGTAATTAAGGTCACAATAACCTTATTCCAATCCCTGTTATTTAATGTAAAAGCCACAACTTTAACGTTATGTGAATGAAACATTTTGCACATAGAGACCCCCATAACCAATTAACCATACCTTTTCCTAGTTCTTCTTGTATGCTCTGAGCTTTTATGAGTACATTATTTTGCACACCTCAGAGTTCTTCCTGTAAACTGCGTTTTTCATGTAAAATATTTAAGTCTCAAGTTTTTCTATAAAATCGACTCCAATCAACCTAATATATTGTAACAAACACAAAACATGTTACCAGCGACCCGGAGGGTCAATATAGCTGGGAGTTGGATTATTTCAACTTACCTTTTCCTTAAGGGCATTCAAATCTGAATTGATTTAAGTAAAAAAAAAGGAGTCATGTTCAAAGCAAGAAAGAACTCGACACAAAGCAAACTATACTTTTTTGCACCTTTTTTTCGGCCGTCTTCTAGTGGAATATTACCCTCCTCAGCGCAATTGTTTAGTATAGTCTCTTACTTTATGATATTTCAGTTTAAAAGTGAACAACTTTTTTGACCCTATCAATGATCTCCACAAGATAAAACCAGAACAACTGTCTACCCTGTTAAACATGCCTACAAATGATTTATTTAGATAGTACAGCCTTAAATGACCCATATATTTCGTAGGTTTATGTCAAGCTTACATTCAGGCTAAGGTTTATGGGTATAAAGTTCATGTGTCTGCAACTAGGACAGATGATCAGTTTACATTTCACACATGTCTTTAGGATCATCATATGCAAAGTCAGTCGCAGACAATAATTTGGATTTGTGAAAGAATTTGGTGGAAGAAGATTGTAGGAAGTGGGAATAAAATAACTAAAATTAAAAAAATAAATTTTAAATATAACATTCAATTTTTAAGGTAAGTCCAAAATTAATATGTATTTTAACATAGGATTTGTTATCCTTAAAGACGGCCGAGTTAATGTTGGTTTATTTTCCCATTTTTATGCTCCCCCCAAAAATTTTTTGGGGGGAGCATATAGTCGCCGCTTCGTCTGTCCGTCCGTCCATCCGTGTGTCTGTGTGTCCGTCCGTGCACAATTTTTGTCCGGGCTATTTCTCAGCAACTAATGACCGGAATTCAATGAAACTTTATGGGAAGCTTCACTACCAAGAGGAGATGTGCATATTATCAGCCGGTTCTTGTCGGATGATTTTTCACAGAGTTATGGCCCTTTGAAATTTTACATTAACTGTACATATAGTGCAATTCTTGTCCGGGCTATTTCTCAGCAACTAATGACCGGAATTCAATGAAACTTTATGGGAAGCTTCACTACCAAGAGGAGATGTGCATATTATCAGCCGGTTCTGGTCGGATGATTTTTCACAGAGTTATGGCCCTTTGAAATTTTCCATTGTACATATAGTGCAATTCTTGTCCGAGCTATTTCTCAGCAACTTATTACGGGAATTCAATGAAACTTTATGGGAAGCTTCACTACCAACAGGAGATGTACATATTATCAGCCGGTTATGGTCGAATGCTTTTTCACAGAGTTATGGCGCTTTGAAATTTTCTATAAACTTAACATATAGTGCAATTCTTGTCCGGGCTATTTCTCCCCAACTACTGACTGGAATTCAATGAAGCTTTATTGGAAGCTTAACTACCTTGAGGAGATGCGCATGTTATTTGTGGGTTCTGGTTAGATGATTTATTTAGAGAGTTATGGCCCTTTGAAATTTTTAAGTTGCTAAACCATTCATCGTATTATTTTGTCCAAAGTTATGCCCCTCAAGACGTTTCCTTTTATCTGAATATATAGTGCAATATTGTGACAAAAAAAACATTTGGGGAGCATCACCCGTCTCCGACGGTTTCTTGTTGTTATGTGTCGCAAAACAGTGATTATGAGTCAAAATGTAATGGTATTTATGTCAGATGTGCAAAAAAAATTGGTCAAAATCGGTCAAGAAATGCCCAAATTCAGTACAAAGATAGGGCTTTTCAATTTCTGTCCATGGACAGAAATGATCTAAATTTAAACACGCGCGGGTCACATGTAAAACCACGTGAACATTGCATTATTGTTTACAACGCCCATTTGCCATGGAGAAACCGTGTTATTTAGTAGTTCTTCTTTGTTTTGAAAAGTGCGGAAGTGGAAATCATGTGAAATTGGCGCTCACGTGACCCAAAGGGTGCATACGTCACAGGTTAATAATAGTCTCGAGGATTCCATTATGTACATGATTAGGTTTCGTACTTTTTATGCTTTTGGCATTTTTTGGCACAATTTTTGCGAAAATCAAAATGGAAGAGTTAAGCTTTAAAATGTATTTAACGAATGCTGATCAATTCTGGTCAAACAAGAGAAAATCAAATTGTTGTGAGAAATATCAACTCGGCCGGCTTTAAAGCCCCATTACTACTCAAAATCAACGAAAATCTTGTACATGTACAATATTTCGTAAAATAAAGTTGAACAATTAAAAATCAGTGTTACTTATAGCAAAATCCAAAATGTCAACGCCAGATGTTGTCTGGTAACATAGATGTTTGTAGATACAAAATGCTCGTTTTTATTTGTTTGTGACACAATAAATTCAATTTTAATTTCCCGCAAATATATCTATTCATACGACACTTGAACACTAACTTGGTACCATATTAGTGTTGGAGTGTCGTATGAATAGATATATTTGCGTGAAATTAAAATGGAATTTATTGTGTCACAAAAAAATAAAAACGAGCATTTTGTATTTACAAAAATCTATGTTACCATGAGACACCATCCGGCGTTTAAATTTCGGCAATTGCTAAGGAACACTGATTTTTTAATTGTTAAACTTTATTTTACGAAATATTGTACACAATTTTCGTTGATTTTGAGTAGTAATGGGGCTTTAAAAAACATAGATAGTTTCATTCACTTTAAGAAAAAATGAGATTCCTTAATGTATTCAGTAAACCAATTTGGCAATAATCTACTGCGGAACTACAAATAAAGTTCTTTCCTGTCCTGTTGTAAAGAGTAAAACATATTAAAGCATTTTTATGATTTGAAAATACACAATATACAATTGGTGACCTTTAAATTAATCGAAATACTAATAATTTATCAAAATACAAATACAAAAACACTAGTATAGCGCAAAAACTATAAATATTCTATTGCGCTTCTATATAATCACAGTCTTTAACGGCAAATATATGCATGTATAATTAAAGCGGAAAACATGTTTTTATAAGTGAATGTTCTAAACATGTCCTCAGAATTTACATCACTTATTTAAATGATCAGATTTGGATACAATAAATATGAAACAGATCATCCATCAACTTATTCAAGCTTTACAGTCAATTAAAATACTATTAAATAGATGATTCGACTTTTGCCAAACCACCACCACTTTAATATTAAGACATTATATTTTACTTGCATCATTATTATTGTATTTACATTTTAAAACATATACATGATATAAGATCACATTTCAGTATAGTGTTTGTATTAAAATTGTTCATTCTACGTGCAAGTCTACATATATAATGTTCATTTTATATATTAAACTAATAGTCTATTATGTGACATAGTTTTACATTATTTGTATACCTCTTCAGTTACCTCTGGCTAAGAGCGAGTTATTCCCTAAAGTTTGTTTAAAGTTCATTGTCAAAGATATTGGATACTTTCAGTTTGTTATATTTGTATTGTTAAACTACTAATAACATTTGTTTTTATTATTTATAACATTTGTTTAATAATAGACCTATTCTCTATTGCCATCTTGCTGTGTGTTTGTTTGCCAATAAAGTTCAACTGTTGCTCTGACTTACAGTCTTTCCTTATACGGCGCTCTCAGGGAACAACATACTATCATTTATCGCTCAAAAATATGAACAGAAAACACGTAAGAACCGAACGTGTGACAATTGTTACAGACTTGATATTGCTGATACACCTTGCCTACTGTGTGTCAGACTGAGTATTGCTGATACACCTTGCCTACTGTGTATCAGACTGAATATTTCTGATACACCTTGCCTACTGTGTTTGACTGATTATTGCTGATACACCTTGCCTACTGTGTATCAGACTGAATATTTCTGATACACCTTGCCTACTGTGTATCAGACTAGATATTTCTGATACACCTTAGCTACTGTGTATCAGACTGAATATTGCTGATACACCTTGCCTACTGTGTATTAGACTGACTATTGCTGATACACCTTTGTCCTCGCATTCTGTGTTTTAGCCTTGAAGCAGCCTTTATGATGCCGACACCTCTTGTCTGTTGTAGTTCAGCCTAGACAGCACACTATGTCTTCAGACGAGGTTAGGACTGAGTTTATTGTGTCCAACTATGGCAAGACCAACGTGAAGCTTCTCTTTGTGAAGAAGGGACAGTCCAAACACCTTATCAAGGTGAGTGTATAACGTATGGTGCTTCCTTGTGGAACAGTCCATTATATATGGTGGTGCCTTCTAGAAAAGTCTAGTATGTATGGAGCTTCCTTCTGGAATAGTTCAATATGCATGGTGCTAGCTTCTAGAACAGTCCAGTATGTATGGGGCTTCCTTCTAGAACAGTCCAGTATGTATTGAGCTTCCTTCTTGAACAGTCTAGTGTGTTTGGAGCTTCTTTCTAAAACAGTCCTGTATTTATGCTGCTTCTTGCTAGAATAGTCCAGTTTGTATGGAGCTTCCTTCTAGAACAGTCCAGTATGTATGGAGCTTCCTTCTAGAACAGTCCAGTTTGTATGGAGCTTCCTTCTAGAACAGTTCAGTATGTATGGAGCTTCCTTCTAGAACAGTCCAGTATGTATGGAGCTTCCTTCTAGAACAGTCCAGTTTGTATGGAGCTTCCTTCTAGAACAGTTCAGTTTGTATGGAGCTTCCTTCTAGAACAGTTCAGTATGTATGAAGCATCCTTCTAGAACAGTTCAGTATGTATGGAGCTTCCTTCCAGAACAGTCCAGTATGTATGGAGCTTCCTTCTAGAACAGTTCAGTTTGTATGGAGCTTTCTTTTATAACTGGCAAGTATTATGGAAATTCCTTCTAGAACAATCCAGTATTTATGGGAATTCCTTATAGGACAGTCCAGTATGTATGGAACTTCCTTCAAGAACAGTTCAGTATGTATGGAGCATCCTTCTAAAACAGTTCAGTTTGTATGGAGCTTCCTTCTAGAACAGTCCAGTATGTATGGAGCTTCCTTCTAGAACAGTTCAGTGTGTATGGAGCTTTCTTTTATAACTGGCCAGTATTATGGAAATTCCTTCTAAAACAATCCAGTATGTATGGGAAATCCTAAAAGGACAGTCCAGTATGTATGGAACTTCCTTCAAGAACAGTCCAGTATGTATGGAGCTTCCTTCTAGAACAGTTCAGTATGTACATTGTATGGGGCTTTCTTCTATAACTGGCCAGTATTATAGAAATTTCTTCTAGAACAGTCCAGTATGTATGATAATTCCTTCTAGAACAGTCCAGTATGTATGGACCTTCCTTCTGGAACAGTCCAGTATGTATTAAGCTTTAAATGGTTAGTATTAAGATTTGAGTATATATTAACCTTGATATTTGTTTACTGTTAACTTTATTGAACAATACCAAAAAACACATTTACTCAACACATTCTTCAAAATCCAAAAACTTACTGGAAACATAATCCCAATTGTTCTATTTTTTCCCCAGGAAATTGAAGTGGGCTCTGCCCTCACCCTGAACAACCACAAGGACTATGTATTTGGGGACAACTCTGACATTGTGGCGACAGACACCCAGAAGAACACGGTCTACATCCTTGCCAAGAAACATGGGGTGAGTGGGCAGGGGGTGGGGGGTGGGGTGGTTAAAAGCTTCGTGGGAACTGATAAAACTTGACTTGTTGTTCTGTACAATTATATATTTAGATTAAGTTTTACACTAGAATGTTCTCTCAGAGCTTCAACTAGAAAATGGCTTTGACATTTATTTACATCCCATTATAAAAAGTGTTAAGTGTATGAATTGCATATAAATGTTGTAATATACCAGCATTCAATTAGGTACATAAAGAACATTGATTTTAGATTGATGTTGTTTTCCCATGATCAAAAGTGTAAAGTATATAAATTGCATGTAAATGTTGTAATATACCAGCGTTCAATTAGGTACACAAACAACATTGATTTCAGATAAATGTTGTTTTCCCATGATCAAAAGTGTTTAGTATATAAATTTGCATCTTATTATAGTGAAATACCAGCATAAGAAAAATGTGATAAAAAATAAGACGCAATTCCATGGAAAGTTTTGATGAATTACATAAATGTATCTTCTGCAGATTTTTCTTGAGATCATCTACATGTACAAGGTTAGGTTTTCCGTAAAGGCAATACCTATTTCATCAAAACCATCCTCTCTGATAACGTATTATCTCTGGTGAAAAAGTCAAAGTTATAACAAACGCTCTCTAGTGATTTAAGCAAAATTATAATGTACACCCTTTAGTGAATAAGGCAAATTGATGGCATACACCCTTTGGTGAATAAGGCATAGTGATGGCATACCTCCTTTGGTGAATAAGGCAAAGTGATGGCATACATCCTTTGGTGAATAAGCCAATTAAAGTGATAACATACATCCTTTGGTGAATAAGTGTAAGTGGTAGTATATACTCTTTGGTGAATAAGGCAAATTGATAACATACATCCTTTGGTGAATAAGGCAAAGTGATAATATACATCCTTTGGTAAATAAGTGAAAGTTGTAGCATATACTTTTTGGTAAATAAGGCAAATTGATAACATACTCCCCTTGGTGAAGAAGGCAAATCGATAACGTGCACCCTTTGGTGAATAAGGCAAATTGATAACATACAACCTTTGGTGAATAAGGCAAAGTGATAACATACATCCTTTGGTGAATAAGGCAAACTGGTTACATACATTCTTTGGTGAAATTAAGGCAAAGTGATAATGTACAACCTTTGGTGAATAAGGCAATGTGATAATGTACAACCTTTGGTGAATAAGGCAAAGTGATAATGTACACCCATTGGTGAATAAGTCAAAGTGATAACGTACACCCTTTGGTATATAAATCAAAATGATTACGTACACCTTTTGGTATATAAGCCAAAGTGATAGCGGACACCCTTTGGTATATAAGGCAAAGTGATAACATACACCCTTTGGTGAATAAGTCAAAGTGATAATGTTCACCCTTTGGTATATAAATCAAAGTGATTACGTACACCCTTTGGTATACATGTATATGTCAAAGTGATAACATACACCCTTTGGTACATAAGGCAAAATGATAACATACACCTTTGGCGAATAAGTCAAAGTGATAACGTACACCCTTTGGTATATAAGGCAAGTGATAAAATACACCCTTTGGTGAATTAGTCAAAGTGATAAAATACACCATTTGGTATATAAGGCAATTGATAACATACACCCTTTGGTGAATTAGTCAAAGTGATAACGTACACCCTTTGGTATATAAGGCAAGTGATAACATACACCCTTTGGTGAATTAGTCAAAGTGATAACGTACACCCTTTGGTATGTAAATCAAAGTGATAACATTCACCCTTTGGTATGTAAGTCAAAGTGATAACATTCACCCTTTGGTATATAAGTCAAAGTGATAACATACACCATTTGGTATATAAGGCAAGTGATAACATACACCCTTTGGTGTATTAGTCAAAGTGATAACGTACACCCTTTGGTATATAAGTTAAAGTGATAACATACACCCTTTGGTATATAAGGCAAAGTGATAACGTAAACCCTTTGGTGAATAAGTTCAAGTGATAACGTACACCCTTTGGCGTATTAGTCAAGGTGATAACGTACACCTTTTGTGAATATATCAAATTGATAACATACCTACCTTTGATTAATAAAGCAAAGTGATAACATACAGCGTGTAGTGAATAAGGCAAAGTGATAACGTACACCTTTCGGTGAATAAAGTTTAATGATAACACACCATTTGGGGAAGTTGTTAAAGTGATTATGTATACCTTTTGGTGAATAAGTCAAAGTGATAAAGGACACCCTTTGGTGAATAAGTCAAAGTGTACAGCGTAGAAAGGCCTTTATGCTAACCTAGATGCCAATCAACCTCAACTCTGTGAACTAGTTATGTGTAAATTCATGTCTGCAAAAACAGATTTCATTTGGAAATAAATGTGCCTAGTTGGAACAAAAAAAGAAAGAGAGAGACTTTTCCTGAGATGGAATTGGGGTGCAAACATTAACTTGAGAAATGTTTGTTCAATAATGAGTGTGTCTACATATCAAAACATTATCTGGGGATGATTTTATCTGAGGTTTGTCTCAGACAATCCAACAATCTTGCATATTTTAATGAAATGTCATGTTTATGTTCCGCAATAGACATGTTCTGCTTGAATGTAAAAATGTTTATCTGACTGAGGCGATATTGATTGCTTATTAAGAAATGTGGAGCGCAATAATGACAGAGAACAATCTGCATAGTTTCTCTTCTTAGAGTTTTAAGTATTTTTCTGATAAGAAGTCTATTACATGTATCACCATGTTTCACTAGAGCTAAAAGTAGATTTTTTGAAAATGGAAACATAAAAAACTTTATCCCTAAAATCACATGTCCTAGAGGTTAAATATTTGTTTTTTTAACCCATTTATGCCTAGTGGACTCTCCCATCCTTCTAAATTGGATCAATTTCTTTCCAAAATTAGGGACGTCTAGTATATTTATTTCTATATTTAGAATATTTCTTACAGAAATTCCTTTAAGCAAACAGCGCAGACCCTGATGAGACGCCGCATCATGCGGCGTCTCATCTGGGTCTACGCTGTTTGTCAAGGTCTTTTTTCTAGACGCTAGGCATAAATGGGTTAACATGCATAGTATTCCTGGCCAAAGTGTTTATCATATCATGCCCCTGTTGTTGAAATGTCAAGGCCACATCGGTCACATGGTTTGCATACACTAATATAGCAAAATAATTTATGAAATCATCTTTTGAATAACAGGCCCCAAGTAGCAATATAATGCTTGTAACATCGTATGGTGGTTTTCAAATCATGCCTCTTGGATAAAACATTTGACCCACCCTGGGGGTAACTTTTTTTCCTTATAAGTATAAATGAACACTAAAAAAAATCTCCTGAAACTGCAAGGCCTCGAAGTTTGGTATTCGGCGTTCAACATCTTATGGTGGTCTTCAAATAAGTTTTTAAAATCATGCCTGGTGGGTAAAACATTGGGTTTGTCCTGAATGTAACTTGTTTCCCTTATAAGTATTTAGTGAACACTAACAAAACATTTTCTGAAACCTTAATGACGAGAGATTTGGTATTTGACATTGAACATTGTATGGTGGTAATATATAATGTAAAATTGTTTGTTCATATCATGCCCCTGGGGTCCAAGATGGCCCCACCTTGGTGGTTACTTATTTCCCTTTGTAGGTATGCAGTAAAAAAAACTTTTTAATCTTTTGCTGCAAGACACAGAGATTTGGGATTTGGCATGTAACATTGTACTGTGGATCTCTTCTAATTTGTTCAAATAAAGCCCATGGGGTCAATATTTATCCCCTGAAACTGCAAGGCCCTGAGGTTTGGTATTTTTGTATAATTTATTATGTAAAATCTGATCTCAGTCCTCTACCAAATGTGTTCAAATCATGCACTAGGGGTCAATATTGGCCCTTTCCTAGGGTCAGAATCTTTCCCTCATATATGAAAAGGTTAAAACTAATAAAAAATGTTCTCTTCTGGTCTAGTTTGTGTTATGTGATGACCTTTTCAAAGTCTGTTCAAAGTATGCTCCTTGGTTTGAAATTGTCCCCACCCTTGGGGTAACTTGTTTTCTTTACATATACATGTATACTAGTAGTTGAAATTTAAAGAATCTCTCCCAAACCATAACTTTGCCAAAGCCTAAACATTTGACCATGCCCCAGGGGATCCCATGGTATGTATAGAATTAGGAAAATGACTTTAAATATCACCTCTGAAACCCAAAGGCACAGAGGTTTGGTACATGTATTTGGTTTAAAAACTCATACTGTAGTTTTCTGCAAAATTCATTCAAATCTTGACGTGATCAAAATTGGCACCTGACCCTAATGGTAGCTCTGTTTTCTTATTGCACATAGTGAAAAACATTTTCTACCAGCTTAAAATCACTCCAGTAAGTGAAATCAGGTGAGTGATTCTGGGCCATGATAAATCACTCCAGTAAGTGAATTCAGGTGAGTGATTCTGGGCCATGCTAAAATGTTGTCTGCTAAATTTCTAAAATTAGCATTTTCTTCAATTTTTTTTCAAAGAATACTATCAGAATAGCAACAGTTTGGATCCTGATGAGACACCATGTTCTGTGTTGTCTCATCTGGATCCAAACTGTTTGCAAAGGCCTTCAAAATCCGGTTCCAGCGCTCAAAGGGTTAACTGTTAAGTTCCATAGCATGTTTTACTTGCTTAATTATATGACATAAAAGAAATTGGAGTTACCTAAACCAGTGGGAGATTCTGTTTTAAATAGCATAATTATTATATTCATCACTATTCTGCATTGCAATTTTTAGATGATGCTCAAAATAAAAATTACAAAAAAAGGTGGATGATATCATGAAAATCATTACTCAAAAGCCTTCCAGTTTATCTATTTGGATTGGCATGCAATGAATGATTAAACACATAATCACGCCAAAAATAAGTAAAATTGAATGTCCTCTATAAAGAATGAGGTTGTTGTGTAGTAGATATGGTGTCCACTTAGCGACCAGGAGCTCATGGGTTTGATCTGTGGGAGCGTTCTTTAGATTTTCCCCAAAAGACACCAAGTACTGTTTCTTAGTCCCAGAAAACAGACTCGAGAGTGTTTCAATAAGCCATAGGCTTTCAATGCAATAGAGCTAAAATAAATTGGTTCAAACTTAAGAATAAGTTCTCTATGCTGGTTTGAACTTTCAGATAAAGAACATAGAGACATTTGCGCTGATTCTGAGCAACCACTTCCTGTCCAAGTACCCGCATGTTGTGGCTACGAAGATTTCTGTGCAGGAGTATCCATGGAAACGAGTGCAGATGGTAACAGACTTTAACAACGTTTCTTTAGTAGTCTTTTTATTGACAATCTGTACAATAAGACCTAAATGTTTTGCTACCCAAGGTTCAATATGAATGATGTAAAAGTTTGCTGATGTTGGTTGACGGGTCAATAGATGAATCACATGTTCTCTTTTCCAGTCACTTAAACCCAATAGTTTTCTACCAATGTTCACTTTACTACATGAAAAGAATTAGTCTTATTAAGAAACCATGCCCCCCCCCCCCCCCCTTTTT
>VMBQ01000837.1:61895-73020 GCA_007657795.1 Dreissena rostriformis | reverse complement strand
ATAATAATAATAATAATAATAATAATAATAATAATAATAATAATAATAATAATAATAATAATAATAATAATAATAATAATAATAATAATAATAATAATAATAAAAATAATAATATTAATTATAATAACATGCTCTATGATATCTATATATTCGAAAGATAAATACATTTTGTATATTTAAAATCTACCTTGAGATTAAATAGTTAAGGTCACGGTGTTACGCCGCGGACCACGGTTGACGAATGCCTGCTGTGTTTTTTGCCGAAGTAAATTACGTCCGCGGTGGCCTCACACGACGATCATCGCGGACCGGTGAA
Organism: Dreissena rostriformis; assembly: GCA_007657795.1. NCBI lineage: Eukaryota > Metazoa > Mollusca > Bivalvia > Myida > Dreissenidae > Dreissena > Dreissena rostriformis. Next base: position 72,704 of record VMBQ01000837.1, on the reverse strand, counting down.
ATTCCGACGGCCGCGGCGATTCCTAACAAAAGCGCATTCGCGGGGAGACCGCGTAAAATGAATACTGACCGAGAGCTGTACTGTATTAGTAGATACAGTTGAAATAATTCGTATATTTGCTTGATACAAAAAAATAACACTAATGCGTTTCTTCGTAATTATTAACATTTTTCTTTATTCCATTATGTTCTCTGCATGATTTTGTCCACTATTTGTATTTCCCAAATAAACGGGACTTGACTAGAGTTTAAAGGACTATGTTTAAGTGTATTTAATAATTTATAACGCAACTTTTTGTTTTATGAACGCGAACTTTGTTTCCTTTTTGAGCATATACTTCAGCGAATCATAGCAAATACACATACTGAACAATGAATGATTGTATTGTCCCATTAGGGTGCATTTCTTTTTCTCAATAAAAAATACATTATGTTTCTCCATTTTGAAACGTAGAACATTTTGTTTGTTCCAATTAATCAATTACTTCATAAAGCAAGTATAGAGGCTCTGAGCTTATACATGAATCAGATTAATACATATTATTTGGTGTTGCATATTTGTTTGTGTTCTTATTGTGTTACTGTTGTTGTTAAGGAAAACAACAATTTACAAGTCATATGCATTAATTTTGTAGGGGCATATTGAAGTTGGTCCTTTATTTATGCAATTCCATGTTTTCAGGCGCAATACTATTGATTTATTCCAAATGATTAATACATGGAATATTAAAAAAAATACTTAATGCCTTAACACAGTGACACTGTGCCCCCAGATGATGCGCTTTGCCAATTCGTGGATAACTGTAAAACCTGGACACAATAAATGGTGGTAGTAACTCTCTTGAAGATTAATAAAGCGGAACAAAGGCATTAACCTGACATCGGTGTGGAATTATATATATACATATGTGCACGCCAAGCCTATGCTTCGTATAAGTTTTCAAAGTTTTAACCTTCGTGTCCGCATGTCAATACCTAACTAGAAAATCACTTACGCGAAAGAACATGACAATATGCGAGTTTCAATCGCACACATACATTGTCATAACATAAAGATCATAAGTACCTTTAGAGCATTTGACGTTGCACGTCAAATACAAAAAAAATAATATGTGTTATATAGTATTAATAATACAATGGAAATAAAAACGAATTGGCGTGGAACGAGTTGGAAAAATTCGATAGTCCTACCTATGGAGATGATGCATATAAAGTTTCATCCAATTCTGGTCATAAGTATTCAAAATCTTGTGTGAAAACGTATGGCTATTAAAGGGACAATAGTTCCATAAAAACTCACTGAAGAGCATCGACATATGCGTCGTGTTCTGAGAAAATGGGGCATAATGCTTGTGCGTAAGTTGTCATCCAAGATTATAATCAGGGACGACAATTTTCGCTTTTATGGAATTATTCGTTTAAATGATGTTTCTTCTTAGCAAAAATCCAGTTAAGGAGGAAAGTGTCGTCCCGGATTAGCCTGTGCGGACTGCACAGGCTAATCTGGGACAACACTTTACGCATAAGCATTATGCCCAGTTTTCTCAGAACACGACACATATGCGCAAATACACCCTGTAGGGATACTGCACGTTAAGTTTGAACAAACTCGGACCAGTTGTTCCTGAGATCTGACACATAAAAGTAAAATCTATTAGACAATGTCATCAATGACCAATAACTCCCGAAATTTATTTAAGAGCGAAACAACCTAAACATATACGCATGTCCACTCACTAGGAATGCCTCCATTGGAAAAAGGACAGCCAGTAACACGATACTCTCAGATAAATGGTTTATTAGTGAACATAAAGCAGACATTTTAATCATATTATGTAACTACAACCCAGATGGTAACTTTCACTAAAGTGGTAACTTAAAACAAGAACCATTATTATAAATAGCTTAAAGAATCATTTGACTCATATAAATACTAAAGATCTTTAGATATTTCGTTAAATGACTCGACAAGGGATTTTAGAAAGTTGATAATGTGTCCACAATGTCACTACAAGCAGTTCTATTTAAAAGTTTCATGTTTCCATAAATGTGAAACACCATTTTTTATTTTTGTATAATATATATAAAATATATGACGTAGAAACTTCAAGAATGGAGACTGGAAAATGATTAATTGGACAACAAAACATATCATGATTTGCACGATTATATATGGTGATCTTGAATTAATATTATATCTATATAGTTCACGTGAAGAATGTCATAAAGAAAGATTGGACACACATTCTTTTCCGAAACAAACAACCCCGCTTCTATAGAATATGTTCATTGATATAAATTAGTATAAAGGAAGCAAATATAGGCGAACTAATAATATGACTAGCTAGTACAAAAATAAATAAGAAAAAGAACAGGTAAGATGTGACCGAAAGCTGTTCATGAAAGTACGAAAATACAAAAATATAACATTTATGAAATAGGAAAGGTTAAGGATTAGTTTCGCAGATATAAAATGTCAATCATCAGGAGTCGAAATTTCAGATCGAAGACACGAACCACTTCACAGTTCTGCAAAAAAAATGAAAACAGTTCTACGATTGAATCAGAAACAGTTTAACACGAACGCAGAAAGAACGATTGATAGTGCAAAAGAAGAAGTGGAACAAGAAGCACAACTACGACATCAGTAATAATTTATTTTACCACAGCCATTAGTATAAAAAAATGTTTGCCCCTCCCCCCCCCCTCCGGACCTATTTTTCCCGATCCATGACCATCGAGTCCCTTGGTTTGTGTTGACATATGTTTGGACATATTTTGTATGTTGATGTTGTTTACATGTGGTTAAGAAATACTGGTTTATATTTCAAACTGGAGCTCCTGAGAGGGCGGTGAAGGTCAAGGGGAGGCAATTTTGTATTTTGTGGTTTGCATATTGTACATATGGGCAAATGTACTCTTTTTAATTGAATTCTCTTTTCTGAAGTTGCTTACCTGCACATGGGTATGTGTGCCGTGTTTCTACCAGACGGAGCACTTTTGCCTTCTGTTCATGAAGGATCCTGCAGGGCAGTTCCATGCCTTAGAGAACTCGTCGAAGTTCTGCATGGGACCGTACACTCTGAAATTTTGGGCAACGAAAATTGTATATGATACAAACAGATTGCAGTTCCCTATAGGACCGTACAATCTGAAATGTTGGGAAACGAAAATGGTTTATTTTACAAACATATTGCCGATCTACATTGAACCGTGCACCCTGAAATGTGGTAAAAGGGAATTGCATTTGATACATAAACATTGTAGTAGTCCTGTAAAGGACACTCAACCCTGAAATGTGGAACAAGAACATTGAATATGGTACGAAAGTATTGTAGGTCAGAAGGTAATTATGTATGATACGAACACATTGAAGCTCAGAAGGGGAATGTACACTCTAAAATGTGGCACAAGAAAATTGAGCATGATAAAACAGCATATAATGCTGTAGGGGACCTACATCCTGAAAGTGGGGCGATTGGCCATGTGTAACAAATTATAGTGCTGAAGGGGACTGAACACCCAGATAGTGGCACAAGAACATTAAATCGGTTACAAACAAATTTTTAATCTGCATGAAAAGCATTGATCGTTGGGCAAGACAAGAGTATATGACACACACACACACACGCACACACATAGTAGTTCAGTAGGGAACCGTCCATTATGAAAGTGGGGCAATAGAATGGTATATGATACAAAGAAGTTCAATGACTTGAAGGGTGCAAACATTGTGAAAAAGGGGCAATACAATTATATGTGGCACGCATACACTGTAGTTCAGTAGAATGTAAAAATAAAGAAGTGAAACTCCAGAAGCTGCAGCAGTATTGCATTTCTATCATACCCACCTTCGTAGTCCTTAATATATGCCAAGGAACAAATTGCTAAAACGTTACAGTACGGCACAAAACGAAACAACATATACACATAGTAGAATAAAGCTGGGGTCACCGCCTTGGAATGGTCAATGCTAAGCCATAGGGGTTAAACACTACACCCAACCGTACACCCTGAGTGTGGGACATGGAAAGTGATACTAACACATTGTACTTCAGTAGGGGACCGCATACCCTGAATTTGAGGAAAGGGCATTGTACATACATAATACACGCGACATTATGTATTGTCGCTCTGAAGAAAAGGAATGAACCACACTGCCGTAAAACATAGAATAAGTAGTGCATAGCAAAGTATACAACGTATTCATAAACGATGCAAACAATATTGAGCTCAATATACAATCCTGTCTCTTATAATGAGAATAAGTGGTGCAATTGCAAAGTTTATACATTTCCCACACATAACTTAGCTCAGTTTACAATCCTGCCTCATGTCAAGACGATGGTTTGTTTAGCACCCCGATGTATCATAATGTATTCTCGAATAAATGTATATATTATAATGATTTGTAATATATTTTGCCTTCCGCAATTCTATGAAGATATGCATTTTAATAACTTCTGCTCACAGAGTTAAATGCGTATGTAAAGTCGATAAAGTCAGCATAAATATAGAACCTGTCATTAAAGTTTTAACACTGTTTCCTGTTACGTATATTTGTTTTACCTGTAGTCCGAAATGCTATGCGAGCCCGTACGAATTTGCACTACCTTCGCTTGATCTCTCATGCTACCGCACCAAACCTGTTCATTAAAAACTCAGTGTTGCATACACATTTGACATTTGAGCCGATGTTGTTTGTGTGTGGTCGAAATGAAGCATGATTTTTTTTTAATTGTTCTTAAATGGGTGATAATATTTATGGCATATATATAGTTACTGTGGGCGCAAGTTTAGTTTGCTTTCTTTGAATACGCTGGTGCTTTGTTCAGACGTTAAACGTTGCTTATATATTTGAATACCAAATTCTCAAGACTCAGCTTTGAAAACATATACCTGCGCTGCAGCTAGAAAGTACAGCTGATTCGGTGTGTAGGGCAGACCGGGTAGTTTGGGCTCTTCCCTGCCACCTCTTGAACTGTTCACCCACTTCCGGTACGCCTTGAAAAAAAGTTAATTTGAATACACCTTATTCGCCTCCCACCATAGATACGCCTGATCTATGGTGATAAGCATCCAGAGCCTTGTATATAACCGTACTTATCTCATGTTCGCTTAAAAAGGTCCTCGATTGTTATGTACATAAAGCCGCATTCACGTCCAGTACGCCGGAACAGGATATCATGTAATAAAGTACATTACAAAAAGCTATGTTTATGCAGATACCGTTTGAAAACTGGGCGTTGGGTAATTGTTACATAGAAAACGCGTTATTCACGTGGTTACAATTACAGAACAACCTTTATTTATTTGGAGTTTTACAATTTCTACAGAGGTATAAGGTGAAAAAAACGTTTCAGCAATAATTCAATAAAATATACTTAAACCAATGTAGACACATGTTTAATTCTTACATTGAAGCTTTCTTTTATGCCACCGTTGTCAGCAATGTTTTCGCCCAGGGAGACGACACCATTAATCTGCAATAGACATAAAGCATAGGTTGTTTTTAATGTTGACACTTTTGGAATATAACACATAACATACACTGGAAATTATCTTTACTCTGACGCGTAAAATTGTTTTATTGAAAAGTGTGCGGTGTTAAGACAAAACCTATTGAGAACCTGAAAAGCCACGATTTATAAGATGTGCTCATCATCTATATGATTGTCATGCATAGACCTCATATGAACATGAAAAATCGCTTTAAAGCTTAATATCTTATCTGTTCATTGTCTGATTTTGTTTAAGCAATTATTTTCAAAATATGAATATTAACGGCCGCTGGAAAAACTTTGCGAACCAGAATTTTGCAAACTTATGGTCATTTTTCATTAAAGATATTCATATTTAAGATTTTAGATTTTTTTGAAAATCAGAAAGTGGGAAACAAATCCTATGGGCAAAAAAACCTCGAAAACTCCAAATGTAATACGAAAAATCCTATTGGTAAATGCAAAAATTACATGACCATATTTGCTTATATATTTGCAAAAATAATAAATTATAAATAAAAAATAAGACGTTTATTGCATATTTTATCTCAAAAAGGAAAATCTCAAAGAAAAAGTGTACTTAAGTTTGAGAAATTTCGGTTTCTTTAAGTTTTTCCGGTGGCCGTACTTAACACTTTTGAATTAGTCTAGTAAAACACCCAATGAACAAAACATGGCCATACAATTCGACTGTTTTTTTACTTATGCGATGATTTCCAGTGATTTAAAACAGGTAATTTATTTTTCAGACAGTAAAACATAGCAGAGACTTTTTGTGATAATTTTCACTGTTTTACTGTGAAATGACGTTATTATATTGACGTAATGTCGTTATTATTCCCCGCAAAAGTTTCAAATTTAATCCTTTTAAAATGAAAACAAACTTCGAAAAGGCATTAAGTAATAAAATATGCGATATATTATATATTTTTATCCGCTCTACATTATAGCAAATAACTGTTTTGACTCGAAGCTTCACAACTAGTTATAATATATATTAATTTATTATTTATATGATCAGTCGTGATTTAAAATCAATAATTTACCGAAACCGTCTAATATCATCGTTTTGGTAACTTGGTACCAACATTCACCAATGTTCTTAAAAGTAAACCGCACAGCTGATGTCAACAAACAATGTTATTTTATTCATTTAACGGTTAACATATGTGGCCTGATATGTTCGTGTGTACTCACAGTCATATTGCCTGTTCCTGGCACCACGTAGCCGTTGTACTGATCTATAATGCACTGAGCACGTTCCTCGAACTTCGTACCGTCGTCCACCGTCCACCATGACTTCAGGTGTCCCTCTTTGTCATACTTACGGCCTTAAGTGCGCGATAAGACGACTAATATGATGTTGGTGATTGCACTACATACATACTTCACACTGAATACAGAGCTTTATTATAAGTTTTGTCAAGATAAATTGCTCTTCAATTACTTAACATTTGTTCATACTCATAACGCAATTATGTCAACATTGTTCATGATCGTCATGATGTACCATCTCGCTACCTTCTATTTTTGAATTGAACCCTTTTGGCTTACGTATAACTCATATGGTAACCTCCATTTGTTAGAGGGTTTTGGATGCATTCGAGTCTTGCAAACAGCTACAAACATGTCGTATATGCAATTCGACAATTGCATGCCGTCAATGCAGAAATACAGGTAAGTTAAAATTCCACAAGGTAGATTTTGGCTATGATCTAATATGATGATTAGATAACATAAAACATGTTTTTATGATGATATTATACTTGTTTTAGTACCATACCTATATTGTCAAAACCGTGCGTGATCTCGTGACCGATGACGTACCCGATTCCCCCGTAGTTCAAATAGCTGATGTACGAAAATAAAAACACATTACATTATCATTGTATAGAATGGGACATAACTCGAACTTGTTATTTTAATATGCATTTGTTGCAATTTACATATTTTGAATATTATATGTTTGACATCAAGTGAATCACCTGTAGGACAGAACGTCATGTATGAGCCAGAAGATGATATCAACATTTGTACAAAAATACTTGTAGCCCCTTCTACCTCTCCTTGTAATAACTGTCAAACAAATGGAACGAGAGCTCGCATAATTGTTTGATGTTTCTTATAACTGTTGAATATTCGAAATGCCATTTTTAGTCAAACTTGTATTCGAATATTCGAATCACCGTTTTAAGTATTAACAAGTATTAGATATACACCAATGACCGATGAAATTATCCAGAACGACTTTGTTTTTGTTTTTGTTTGTATAAGCTGTCGTGATATTATATAAAATATACAGCAAAGATTCATATAAAATGGCAATTGTCGAGTGCAAAAGTACATTTTGTATATTTTGAATTAGGCTACGTACGCAGGTTGCTCTTTGGAATAAAATGGTGGTTGAAGAATGGCGGCAGGGAATACTGAAATGAAACATAGGAATGATTGAATTTGATAAACCCTCATTTAAGTTATGCTTGAGATCAACAGGCATTGTATCATTACTTTTCTGTTATCGAAAACAAAATTCATAAATGAAAACTGTGCATATATTAAATCCCAAAATCCATTTCAATTGATTATAAGGGATCAATAGATAATTGCCTCTATTGTATTTATACGGCAGATTTGAATTATTGATAAGTTGACCTACGTATGATTATTACAACTTACGTGCCATTCAAACGATTATGTAACATTCAGCCAATTCTACATGTACTATCGGTATTTTTTTTTATTAATTTACCTTATTTGTGCATGCATACTATGGTTTATTCAAGATAGTAATGGGAAATACACCATTGAATCCTGTATACGTACCTATGGAGTTGACAGTTGGCGAATAAATGGCATTCACGGTTGCTGGGGATATGCCCCACCTACGAAATACATATAAAAATACACACTGAATGCTACATTGTAGAAGTACAGCAAACAAAGAACTACGCTCCAATTGAAGAAGTACAGCAAACAAAGAACGAAACTACACTTGTAGCATTTTATCAAGCAAAGAACTACGCTACAATTGTAGAAGTACAGAAAACAAAAAAATACGTTACAATTGTAAAAGTACAGCAATCAAAGAACTACGCTACAATTGAACAAGTAGAGCAAACAAAGGACTACGTAACTGAGTCTTCAAAACGTTAACTATTTTGGTTAAAAGGCTTAAGAGTTTTGTTGTTACTTCTATACGTATACATTAATGACCCCGAGAGCGTATACTATATTTTAAGTTTACAGGATATATTGTCAACAACGACAAATTCAATATAAAAACAGCTTTTAAAGCGAAATAATTTTCATATTTTGAAATACTATTCAACGTATAGTTTTAGCAATATGTATTTATGGTCAACGATATTAACACATGAAAAAGATCACTTTATAAAAAGGAGTTAAAGCCCGATAAGCCCTCAAAGTCAACGTAAAATATTTCATAAAATAAAGTTTACCCATAAACAATCAGTGTTTCTAATAGCATAAGCCAAAATTTCAAACGCTAGATGTGGTCTGGTAACCTAGACGTAACAAGATGCAAAATGCTTTTTTTGGTACAATAGAGTCAACACATGTTCATTAACTAAGCTAGTGTTCGTATGAAGAGATATCTTTGCGGGAAATTAAAATGGAATATATTGTACCACAAAACAAAATAGAAAAGAGCATTTTGTATTTTGTTAAATCTATGTTACCAGACCACATCTTGCGTTGAAAGTTTGGCTATTGCTATAAGAAACTCTGATTGTTGTTTATGGGTTTACTTAATTTTAAGAAATATTCGTTGATTTTGAGTGTTAATGGGGCTTTATTAATAACGTTTCTCGATTAAACTGCAATTCAATATATGAAATAGTTTTAAAGGAGGAGGCATAAGTTGTACATCTGATATTTTTTCAGAGTGAAGCTTGAGAAATTATAAAAACAATATGAAAACGCAAAGTGCTAGTCCGTAGCGTTCTAGAATTTGATGTACTGAATTTTAGACGTAATTCAACCATACTGTATAGGAATACTGAAATGTTAGAAACATTATCAGGAAAGAAATTCTGTATAACACTCGGTCGTCTTTTATGTATGGCCAATGACCAGTGACCTATGAAATGCAGGACAATAACTACAATATGACATGCAACATGAAAACTCATTAAACATTGTAACTGGTAATGCAATAATAAGGGCGCGGGTGTAGCTGCCAAAATGCAGATTGACACAATCGAATGATAGTAGCTCACTCTGTTTTGTCGAAGTCCTTCCTCAGCCGTAGAAGATTGTATATAACCGAGGCCTGTCCGATACTGACGAGAGTCTTCAAAGCGTCGTTGTTGTCTACAGTCACCTGGGAAACGAATACCCAAATCAATCGGTAGCCTACGTTTCATACTACATCGTTCATAAATAGTTACAACCGGACAGCGCAACCCTTGTTTCAATACATTTACAAGTTACAAGTTGATTCTCTCAATAAACTTGAGACAGATATATTAAGACACATGGTGTCCCATTTTCGCTTTCTCTCGGCAGCGTCAAATTATAGTGACTGAGGGACAAAAGATGGTGTGACTACCTCACTGTTTGTTCAGTTATTGACGAAAATATGTTCAGAAGTCGTACTTCTAACAAGCTGGTATTCAATCAATGATGAGCATATAATTATTTTTCTAAAAGTATGTTCCCTATTATGTCATGTGTTTGTTGGATATAAATTAAATATATTTATTCTGTTAATAGTAATCATACCTATGAATCAGTGAAACGAACATGGTACTTCCGATATGGGCAAAACACCGCATACATATACCTTCAGTGTGAATCTCTATTGTTGGACACTGAAAGCTATTGCGCAAACGGAAGCAACTACGAAATATTCAAATATTGCGCTGTTTTGTTTGAGCGTTGTGAACTTTTTCACGTGTGTACTTATAACATATTCGATATCTAAACCATACATTCACTAATAATAATATAATATAACATTACATAACGTAATGTAACGTAACCAGGCATAGAATAGTAGTACTACTAGAAGTAGTAATAGAAGTAGTAGATGTAGTAGTAGTAGTAGTAGATGTAGTAGTAGTAGTAGTAGTAGTGGTAGTAGTAGTAGTAGTAGTAGTAATAGTAGTAGTAGTAGTAGTAGTAGTAGTAGTAGTAGTAGTAGTAGTAGTAGTAGTAGTAGTAGTAGTAGTAGTAATAGTAGTAGTAGTAGTAGTAGTAGTAGTAGTAGTAGTAGTAGTAGTAGTAGTAGTAGTAGTAGTAGTAGTAGTAGTAGTAGTAGTAGTAGTAGTAGTAGTAGTAGTAGTAGT
>VMBQ01000837.1:29121-60793 GCA_007657795.1 Dreissena rostriformis | reverse complement strand
GTAGTAGTAGTAGTAGTAGTAGTAGTAGTAGTAGTAGTAGTAGTAGTAGTAGTAGTAGTAGTAGTAGTAGTAGTAGTAGTAGTAGTAGTAGTAGTAGTAGTAGTAGTAGTAGTAGTAACAGAAGAAGTTATATCATATCATACCTTTTGTATTACAAAATATCTAGTAAAATAAATATGTTATAACCACTAACATTTTTATACAAATTATTCAAGTCGTCGTTTTTGTAGACAAGATCTTGGTAACCGATTCGTGGGTCTATGAAATTCGCCTGGAACATACGTAAAATGAAAAACAGTTATGCACATGTTGTCGAATAGCAACACGATAAATGTCTGCGGAATCCAGTTGAGCAGTATGCATAAGGCAGTCACAAAACGAGGCAAATACCATCTTGATACACTATAAAAATATAAGACAGTAAGACTACAAGTTAGTAGTAAGTTTACATCATGGTTAATCGAGAGATATGGGCAGTTGCTTAAAGTTAAGTGATATAATACTGAACTATATTCTATATCCATATTGAACGATAAGCTTAGTATACAAAATTGCTCGTGTTAAATTGTGCAACATCCCGGATAATCGCTGAAATGAATACTTATTAAATGTTGTTGCGAGAAGGTGTGATGTAAATTTAAAATTGTGTACAGTTCCTCACACATGAATGCCAAATTACATTTTCCTTGTCAATCTGTTTGGTGGTGATAACATACAAGTATCAACCGATCGGCCGATGGTCTGCTTACCCTTTCCTTGTCAATCTGTTTGGTGGTGATAACATATAAGTATCAACCGATCGGCCGATGGTCTGCTTTCCCTTTTCTTGGCAATCTGTTTGGTGGTGATAACATCAAATTATCAACCGATCGGCCGATGGTCTGTTTAACTTTTCCTTGGCAATCTGTTTGGTGGTGATAACATCAAGTTATCAACCGATCGCCGATGGTCTGCTTACCTTTTCCTTGGCAATTTGTTTGGTGGTGTAGCTCATCCAGTCGAGGTGGTCAGTCATGTCTTTGAACGCCTCGCGTAGCTTGTCTACAAGATCCAATACCTGGAAAAGAGTAACCTTTCAATCGAAATGTAATTCGTGGATATGCAGAAATTTAACGGCAAGTACCTGCAACAAACTCGCATACCATACACAAGAAATTCGTTGTAAAATAGTGATAACCATTTACAATTCACCAATTAAAGTATTTACTGTATTTACATATCTTACACGATGTTTAGACGATCGCCTCAACTGGTAAAAACAAAATAAAGAGAACAAGAGTGCTGAGGTCATTAAAAGGTATTCAACACATTGAAAATACAAGTTAATGTATTGATTTCATAACACACGCAATTATTTCTTAATTAGAAAAACACATTTTGCTTCGTGATTATAAATCCGTATATATAACTTTAAAATGCCACAAGTGTTTAAAGTAAATTCAAACTTAAAGCTCGCTTTTCTGTTTTATACGCAGAACTATCTTATCACTGTAAACGCACAATGCGATTGTTCTGCGTAGCTTTTAATTCAAGTCGTTGTTAATCTTCTGTTTAACAACGATACATATTTTGTATAGGAAAGACGTATTATTTTCGTCGTTTGTCTCCACCTCGTTATATTCGGTCCGTCTTAATTGATAATATTAACAAATTGAAGATTCAGCTTCATCAGACTGAAAGAAACTTAAATCAAAGTGCGATGTCCTTTATTCAAGGAATGTGACCAGTTACCAAACAGTGTGAACAAGACGAAAACGTTACATCTCTCTTGGCGTCCTCCTTGAATTCCGTTTCCACAAACAGCCGCCCAACCACTTCCGGCATGGCATCGGTCACAGTGGAGACGCATGTCTGCCAACGGGCAGGTACAGAAGCAGTCCCATATACCACCTGGTTCGAAATGGATAAACAATGTAAGTTTGTATTAATTGAAATGATAATGTTGAACAAGATTCTCGTTTGGTTGCTCACTAGATATAACGTGAACACCGCCAATACATCTCAAGCACTCGGTCAATACGGAAAAAACAAGACCAATACTATGATTGGACCAATGAAAAACTATATACGTCAGGCCAATACGGGATGACATCTATTGACGCTATTTTAAAAATTCACAATAACTTTCGACATCGTGGATTTAATAAAACGTTTTATTATTACATCAACTATATATATAGTTTAATTTATTGGCGAAAGTCTACCTTATAACGGAAAGGTTAATTTTGACAACAACGACCCCAAAAACAAATATGTATTGCCGTTCTCAATTTTATGTCTGTTTATGTTTGTGCTGGACACAATTTGATGAAATTATTATTAAAAATTTGGATTTCAATTGAATTGGATGTACACCAGAAAGGTAAGGGAATAAACGAGTAAGCTGTTCGTTTGCTCTGTCAACTCTCCAGGACCATCTTCACAACTTCACATTGACAAGAAAGAATTCTTGAAATATGAAAACTGATGAAAAGCAAAGAAGATCTGTGTCCGCGACACTTTTCATAGCAATGCATTATTGTCTTTATAAAGCATCTATGACGTTTCCGTTTTTTTTCCGACTTTCAAAGTGTTTCAATTGCATTGATTCTTTGCAGAAAGCTGTTAACATAAGTTTATTTATATCGAAATCAGTAATTGTGATGCTTAATTAACTGAAACATTTTGCATTATATTATAAAGTCAGTTATTAAAATTCTCTAATTACTTGAACTCATTTTGAACTTGTTCATAGAATTTCATAATGCGATGTAGGGTAGTTTCAATGACTGTCTTATTAAATTAATTCGTTGATGATGTATTTAGAATATCAACTCACGTACTGTTACATTTATAGAACAAAACGCTTTCTTAAGGCGAACGTGAAAATAATGTACTTATACATGTTTGCAATTTACCGACCTTGCTGTATTTAAGTCTGATTTCTCTAAACTTTCGTGGCAAAAACGTGGTCATTGCAATGACCGTCTGCCAGACAACGTAGTTTGCAAGCTCCCTGTGTAGAAAATAATTGTATTTCAACATAAGGAATATGCATACTCTTATATAGGTGTTGTTCATATAACAGTTTGTTTATTATTTACGTGATAAGTTTAAAATTGCGGCATTAGTTTTACATATCTCTAGTATAGTTTTCTTGTGTATGAATTCAAATTGCTATAGAACACTATAATGATGTTTGTACAGCACAAAATCATAGTAAATTTATTATCGCTGATTTTCAACAAACGTTTTTATTGAATATTAAAAAGAATTAAAACACACGAAAACACAAATGACTGCCAATTAACTTAAGAAGAACAGTATGTCTTACTCGTTGGTATGTCTGCTCAACATTTCTCCAAACTTGGCAAGAAATGGTGGAGCAACAGCAACAACAGGTTCGTTCTCATCTATCGCCATGCCAACGTGATTGAAAATGCCTGTTATAAGTCTTTGCCAGGCAACCTAGAACGTTGAAGATTGTGTTATGTTTAAATTCATTATTCAATGTATGACTAATTTATCTGAATTTTTTTATGAACAGTTATCATTGTCATTACAAAAAGCTTATTTTAAATCTGGAACGATTATTTAATGGTTAATAAAATTTAGTTTATTAATTTGATATTTCATGATGTGTATACTTCTGGTTTGTTTCATTTAGTAAATGCAACTCCGAGCAAACACTTTTGGCCCCTGCGTCTCGTTTAAAATATTATTGATAATGAAACCATGAAACAAATAACACATGTGATTAAAACCATGAAATAATTATTTAATAGAAGGTATTAACATACTATCAGCACATTTCAACGCTACATTAGTGCTGATTAACATGGAATCAAACAATGAAAAACAAACACAATTTGATTACACGTGGTATATTAGGACTGTTTTGATTAAAGCTCTGCTATGCTAATAAGTAGTCAAATTATGTGCAAAGTTGATTAAATGAATGTTCTAATGCACATTTTGCTTTCAAGGTTGTTGTTTAACTGTGAGAGCAAATACTTCGATAACGTATATATATGCTTCTTGTTCACTACTACACGGTGAGGTTAGTTGCAAAGATAAACACTTTTGTCCTTATGGAGTCGTCCACTTGGATTAGAGATTATACATTTATGTAGCGATATAAAGTTTTAAGTTGCTGACGATATGGAAACGTGGATATCAATGAACCCCTGAGTCTTACTCCTGGAAATTGTGACGCCAGGCTGGCGATGGTCATTTTATTGTACTTTTTGTGAGGGTCCAGTCTGTCTTCCTTAGGTACTGTTATCTAGATAATGCCGAAAAAATACAATACATTTTACCAGTCAAACATTTAGTATTGCATAAATGTTTCATATAGGCCACACATATTTATGATATTCGCCTAGTTTCATCACATATTAAACAGGTTTCGTCGTATTATTTGATAAAGGCATATTGGAAACTTGTTTACATTTTAGTTCAGCCAACGTGCTGTTATTGATGTAATAATATGTTTTAATAGCTCATATGTTTATTTGCAAAAACAATTAGTTGCAATCAAATCGTTTAGTATACAGAAAATTAGAAAACAATTTAGAAAGCATATTCAATAAATTTATTATAAGTATTTGTATGAAATTCGCGTGGTGTAAAAGCATTGAATATTCAATATAGACCGTTCAGTTATTTGAATTTGTATATATAAAACTACATGTTATCATTCAGTTCAAACATAACCGGTTCTTACATTTGCTAAATCTATCTCCAGATCTACCACTAGCTTGGCAGCTAGTGAAGCCTGTCCCTGATCAGCCCCCAGAGCTACAGCAATCTCTTCCAACATGGTTTGGTAGGCCATCAGGTCGGTGGCATTGCGCTCCTGAAGTGTCAGTGTCGTTTAAGTTAATTGCCGACATAAAAATTATGTAAGTATTAGTTTGTGTGATGAATGACATTAAGCTAGTAAATACTCGTCATTACGTTTCTGACGTTTTAAACGGTGTAGTTGATCATATTTACGAACATAATCACTTGCTTCATGTAGTCTTTATGTGTGTCTTTTTTTATTTGATTGGGTGCGAAATCGAAGGTAAGGAAGTAATTAAGAAGGATTGATTTAGGTTTGTGGTAATATAACTTTTTACGGCACCAACATGTTAATGATTAAATCAAGCCAAAACCAAGGAAAGATAGCAATACGTTGATGATACAGGCGTAAAAGTATCCCTTAAGGAACGGTACCGAGTATGTTGATAGTTTAGTCTAAAATAAAAACATATATAGAAAGTGTATCGGTATATTTATGATTCAGTAATTAAAGCAATTGTTATGAAACGGCAAAGGGAATATAAGGAGTAAAACATATAAAGAGGAAATAAAGCTGCACCGGAAGAAGAGAAAATATACAGTGCGGTCCTTTATAAAAGGCAAGGAACCGATTGCTACATATTGAGACACAAAACAAATTTACTAGACAAGACACAATCGTATTAATAAATGCAACAATACCGATTAAACACTATGATAATATATGTTGCAAGTTGCATGGTGCACAATGTAAAAAATAAAGTCATTTGTAACCATTAGCATATAGTATAATATTGGGTAGGTTGCGCGTCTAATTGTTTGTCTCGTTAACTTGTGATGATCGCTAACGAAATAGTTAATATGCGCGGAATGATCTTAACCTCAACTTGGAATGTTAAAATAATTGTAAGGTCGACACAACAAAATTGGATCGGTCGGGTAAGTAGAAAAACAAATACGCATTCATAAATGATCAACCGTAAAAGTTATGATTTAGAATTATTGCAATCATAATGTTGGAATTTTTGTAAGATTATTTAATCGTTCTGTGAACCAATTCCATAAAACAATACGATCACGTTTATGTTTTATTGTTATTCATGTATTATGCATGTATCATGTAATGCCGCATACTCTAG
This sequence comes from Dreissena rostriformis, assembly GCA_007657795.1. Classification (NCBI taxonomy): domain Eukaryota; kingdom Metazoa; phylum Mollusca; class Bivalvia; order Myida; family Dreissenidae; genus Dreissena; species Dreissena rostriformis. The sequence continues at coordinate 54,890 of VMBQ01000837.1, read as the reverse complement.
GCAAAGATAAACATCCAAATTGGACGGTGCTTTTCTATTTTAATGGAAAATATCAACTGTGCCAGGGTAATTATGAATATGTTGATATAATTTTAAAATAATGTGTTATAAACAATTGCATAGATCCCTTTAAATATGAGTTGTTGTTGAATGTTTGTGTATGTTTCATCCTACACAATAAAACAGACCATGTAATCTTGTTAAAACGTTTAAATAAGTCGCATTTATGCAAATACCTTGAGATAGTTATCCCTGCTCGGCATGCCAAGGCCGGGTTGATCTACCTGACAATCCAATTATGTGTATATAATACATTTAGGTCATGCATGGATGCTTGATATCAGCTGATGTTCAGACTGAAAGATATGATATGGTAAAATAACGATTTGGATTATCAAATATTTACTATTCATATTATGATATAAAAATCAGATTGGACATCAAGGCAATATATAACAAATTTACTCCAAATATTCTTTTGGTAGTTCAAATTTAGATTAAACAAACACGAATATTGCAGAGTTTTAAGAACACTGTAACAATATCTGACAAACTTCACAAATGTTCTTGGATCGGTTAATTTTAGTTTAAGTCGGGTGACAAAAATATTCATATATTTATACTTTACTGATGATTTATCACGAAGTGTTTACTACGTACGTAGAGAATATATTTCGATGGGTTCTTGTCATCCTGCGCTACAACGATGTTTATCAGAGGCATGTTGTTTGTTCCATTTCTAGTCTTCACCATAAAGTCCATCAAGTCGAACCCAGCTCCCATCCAGTAGCCTCCAGGTTTCGAAGCAAGGACTGGGAATCCGCCAAGTGCCGTCAGATAAGAGTAGATATAGGTTAGGCCCAAGTCCTCAATTTTCTCTGCAAACAGAATTAAAGAACATATATACCCTCACTGGTTAGTTTGTATGGTGTTGTTTTCTCATTTATGAAGGCTATCTAATTGGTAAAAACAAACACTTCTCATATGGTTTTAAACTTTTCATGTGCGATTTTGTCCTTCAGGTTAACGTATCAAATGTTGGTTGGTATATGCATGTATTAAATTGAACTTTTCATTCCAGATAATGTCGAACAGCCGTCATATTGGCATTAGATCCATTCCTTCATTGAATGCATTGAGCAAAGTTATGAGACAACAATTAACATATCATTACAAAATGTTCGTCAGGCGTAAGCTATGTGTGTTTTAGTTAATTCAACATCAGGATATAACAATTCAAAAACCTTACATTTTATTGAGTGTGTCAGATTCGTTTTGACTGAATTTGCGATATGTCTTATATGTTTAAATATTTCTCTCATATTTAGAAATGTCAAAAGACAGACAGAAAGACAGACAGACAGACAGGCAGACAGACACAAAGACAGACAGACAGACAAAAAGACAGACAGAAAAAANACAGACAGAAAGACAGACAGACAGAAAGACAGAAAGACAAACAGACAGAAAAACAGACAGACAGAAAGACAGACAGACAGACAGAACACAGACAGACAGACAGACAGACAGACACACACACACACACACACACACACACAGAGTTTTATCTTGTACGCATTACTTTCGTCTACACATGTCTTGTAGTACTTCCGCGCCTTAATAACCACTTCCGGGTCGTCATCCTTGTTGGCGACTTCAAGAACACCTGTGATAACAATACAAAACGCGCAGTTGTTCTGTTTCTTGTTGTGTGAAATAAACAAATATTATGAAACTAGTTTTTTTTTCTCTTTAATACGTGTTGTTCATATCTGAAGTTTTGGAATGCACCCACACATTGCTGGTTTAAAGTTACACTTGTGGCAAATATAAATTGGCGAGCTGTCGAAAATAAATTCTACTTGACAGAAAACCCGCAGTATTATTATACGTAATAAATGCATAAAACATATAGACATTATAATGTTTTTCAACGAAAATTTGCTATACATTCAGAAAATTCTGCTTTTAACATTCGCTTACACACATGCAGAGTCTCTAATCAACTATGAACCTGTTTAAGTTCCATGTTGAAGAACGAGTATATTATGCTGTAGAAAAATATAATTTACAGCTATCTATTGTTAAGAGGCAAGTCCGAATACTTTTAAAAGAATATTACAATACCCGTGGTCAGTAATTTGCGACAATAGTAAAAACTCGGTATTGATTACTTTTGAGCACAAACCGTATTAATTGACAGCGCTGAAAAAGCTATTAATTAAGATCTTTGTTATACATTTTGAGTAGATATTTCTCAAGCGATCAATGGTCTAATTATGAAAACAATAAAATATATTAATGTACTTCTTTTGGTTGTTTTTGTTTTCATGTGAGTGTATGTTACTTCTGTATTTAGTATAAATTATTCGTTTGGGTGCCTAACTGAAATTCAAGTTTGCATACACTAAATAAGTAATTGATAATTAATAACGAATACGCTCACGGACCTTTAAAACACGTTATGGTTTTAATGATAATGCCTGTGAATATTTAGATTTATAAGTGTGAAAACTAATTAAATAATAAAGACGTGTCAAGATAGTGACATTTGTGTCTTTTATGCTACAGCAAAACATAGTGTTAGGTCAATGAACTTTAGTATTTTTGTACTTTTCGTATATGTTAACCCATTTATGCCTAGCGTCTTGAATTAAGGCCTTGGCAAACAGCGTAGACCCAGATGAGACGCCGCATTATGCAGCGTCTCATCAGGGTCTTCGCTGTTTGCTTAAAGGAATTACTGCGAGAAATATTCTAAAAATAGAAATAAATATACCAGACATCTCTAATTTTGGAAATAAATTGATCCTATTTAGAAAGATGGGAGAGTCCACTAGGCATAAATGGGTTAACAGTACGCACACCTTTCAATATGACATTGGCATCATCTCCGAGTTGCGTGATTGTGTTGACCGAGTTCTTGTCCTCAGGGATCACGTGCTTTTTGATCCACGTGCCGCACGCGAAGTTAAAAAAGTCATCGCATGGGTTGACCTTGGTATCCATGGCGCCACGCAACCTGGCGGCTGAATGAAGAAATTGTTAAGAACAAACGATAGACGAAACTTCATTTTTCAATTGAAGAAATGGTTCATTTAACTAGATAGGTCAAATACACTGATGCTTCCTTACACATGTATGGACACAAATAAATCCACTTGTCATTTGCTTCCACATACAAATGATCTTTACGTAATGCGATCCATAATTCAAGAAAATGTGGTGAATGTAAAGATGCCTTCCTTAACAATCACCTACACATTATTGTTCAACTGTATTGCTTTAACAACCGCATTAGCGTTAAGGTCATTAAGCTGTAAGCGTTATATTCTAAAATATAAGTGCGTTATTATACCAACATATTATTTGTGTACGTTTTAGTATTACAGCCATTAATCATTCAATGAACGATGCTTTGCATATTATACACATGTTAAGTCTTATTCAAACAAGAGGCTTGTGAGATAGTTCTAGTAAATCCCCTCCCAATAAATTGTATTCGAGAACTTTAAATTATATGACAGCCATAAGTCATAAACTTAATCACATTACCATTAGGGTCATTCACCTGTTAGCATAAAAATACCAAAATACAATTAATTGCTTAATTAAACAAACAATTTATTCGTGTACGTCAAAGGATTACAGCCCTTAGTCATACACTTGCAAAATGTTAAAGCATAGTTTATACATGTATATACTTATCCGAACACGAGCGTGTCAGATAGTTCTAGTAAACCCCCTCCCGAACATAAAGCATTGTTTACAAACACTTACAAACAAATCTTCATTAAACGAGAACACAAAAATTAAAACATTTTTCTAGTATATAATCTTCTGTCTTTTTTTTTGAAATTGAGTGTGTATAGAATTATTTTATCATTTTCATTTTTATAAAAACAAGCCTGATGAAGGTCCAAAAGTCAAAATAAAATCTAGATATTTAGCTGAAGTTTTAATTTTTTCATCGTTTGTTTTACACCTGTTTGAACAAATCGATGGAAAATACTTTCAATAATTAAAAATATAATTAATGGTGGTTGTAAGAAATTTATTAGAAGCCTCGTTAAAATGTTTCCCATCGGCTAAGTTTGTTGTTGGCAGTCTACATACCCGCCATAACGCAGCCTTCTGTCAAGCATACTTCCGGTTCCGCTGAAATTACACAGTTGGCCAAAAATGCAAATATGTTGCAATGTTTCACGATACTTCACGGAAAGCTGACTCAAAATGTGTTCATGTCAAAGTTATTACATTAAATCAATATACAATTCATAAAACAAACGTTCGAGATATATATTGTATGCGATACATATGGCATGATTATGTATAATGAATTCTTGTAAATGATGTGCACTTTCAAAATGAAGTTTAACGTGATATTAAATCCAGTGAAATATATTCTTGATGTAACACATGTATTGAAAATTTTGACAACGATTATGAATGTTTGTTAAATGTAGAAGTATTTGCAATATAATCCAATGGTGTGAATGTATCTTGTTAACATTCTAGAACTTATAAAAACAGTCATTTTCGAGGTTTTAGTTTAGATAATAAATATTATTAAGCCCACTTTATCCTGTTCTGGAAAACATTATTTAAGATAATGTTTGGAAACAAGCAATCTCAAACACATGCAGACACATTTGTGTTGGTACGCTGAACATCGGAATTATTATGTTTTGCAATAATTTAATACAAATAACAGACCAACAGTTTGAAAGATTTTAGGCATTCATATTTATATAACATTTTAATTAGTTTTCTAACCAATACTGTGTATCTAACGTTCCTTTGTATCTAGATATAACTTACCACCGGTTGCTGGTTTTTCTGTAACCGTGGTCTCTAGAAATGCGATACAAAATGTATTATGATGTACTTACATTTTCCAATTATTTGTGTATGGCATACACGTACAAGCTGTTCCTTTGGAAGCTTCATACCTTGTGTGTTTTATATTCTTGACATGTTAATACAAACGTATTGTCAAAACTGCGTTCAATAAACAAACTATGTTTTATTATACAGCTAGTCAATATTGATCTGATACTGATCGTTATGCATGAATATATTAACCCATTTATGCCTAGTGGACTCCCATCTGTCTAAATTGGATACATTTATTTCCAAAATTGGGGAAGTCTAGTATATTTATTTCTATATTTGGAATATTTCTTACGGAAATTTCTTTAAGCAAACAGCGCAGACCCTGATGAGACGCCGCATCATGCGGCGTCTCATCTGGGTCTACGCTGTTTGCCAAGGCCTTTTTTCTAGACGTTATGGGTTAAAATACCGTATTATGCAAACATATTTTTTTCCGTACGAGAATGCAAATGAATTCATTATGACTATTTAATGTTACAGGCACAATTGAATGTTAACATATAAGCACGTTATCTGTATATAAGCTATGCCATGTAGAGATAGTGTCACTTTACTGGAAGGGTTCAATTGATGTATTTGATCAATACAAAATACTTAGACCTTGAATGACCTTTAAACGGTTTACCTTTGTCCTTGACCTTCAGCACGGTCACTGCAACCACCACTGCCAATGCCACAGTGGTAAGCGCGAACAACACCACGAGAAACACGAGCAAGCGGCTAATGCGTGACCGGTACTTTACCTCGCTGAAAAAAGTACACAAAAATGTATTTAACACAAGTTTATAGCACGGTTATATTACATCACAACGTCAAGGCAGTCTCAAATATTTAAAGACAAATAATGTCGATCGTTTCCTGTCCTAGTGATAAGGGCGTTTGCTGATGGAGCGAGCCTCACTCGGGCTCGTTCTGACATGACAGGTTGTCACCCCAGCTGAGAGTCAAATCGAGGGGGTCCGATTGCCTTACTGCCAAGTTCCAGGCATGAAGGACAGGACATAATGTGAACCTGTGAAGGTGTGTCATATGTCAAAACTGGCTTGCTGTCAACTGTGGCTCGACATAATCATTCAAAATATACTCAGTTTGAGTATCAAAATCTTGGTAAAAGCATGAATTCTTATACGCACATGTCACTTTCGTGTCACATTAGTTTCGCCATCAATTAACAACAACTTACAATGATAATTATTCGTTGACAACGCGCATAAGCTTTTGGATAATAATTTATTATGAAAGGGACTGTTTCGGTGGTTTGTTTTAAGGCCTTAATATCCGATGAACAATGGGTTAATGTGCTCCCGAGTCCAAATCACTGAGATTGCGAACCCTGTCAGAACTAGTTTACAAACAGTGGTAACCTCCCCTATCTGTATTTATTATTATAGATTAGTATGTAAAAATAAATGTTCAAAAATGAAAACATTTATTAAAACATAGGTCAGTCCCAGTTTGCGTTTTGTTCGTTAAAAAATCGACGGCGTATTTTATTTGTTAAGGCCACTCGTTTAAAGTATGTTATGGGAACCATGCTCATTATATCCAACAACTATTTACATTCGTTAACGACATTAGGTAAAAGGATCGATCAGGTTAAAATATTTTTTACATTAACACTCTTAAATTAATAATTTAAAAAGATTATATATCTAGTTTGGTTAACCGACAATAGAGATACGGTAATTCACGGGGACCTTCTGATAATACAACTTAGCAATTTAAAGAAATATACATACGCAAGTTCACGCTTTGCAGCAATAAAACGAAATAAAAACATACGTTTTAAAACGTATTTTCCTAAGATTGAGGATCGCATACGAGGCATATACAGATTTAAGTCAGAAAAATGCACGTTTTGCAAAACAAAATTTATTTCAGTCGTATAGATTGATTGAGTATGCACTTTAAAAACTAATTAACTTTCAACGTTTTTGTATGTGCTATGTATTTATGATAAACAGGTGTTTCGTTTTTGAAGACTGCTTCGTGAATACCTTTTAAAAAGCGAATTCTTAAAAGTAATAGATTAAAAACGCAAAATTATGTTTTATTTATTGAAATCCAAACAAAGTGCACTTTATTTTACCGTATGCACGAAGCGAAGAACTTTAACGTTGCTGAATAAGTAACTAGAATAAAGAAGATACGGTCACAAACTAGAGCGAACACAGTTGGATATAGTGATTGAATTCAGAGTTAAAAATGTTTTATTTATTTATTTATTAATTAAGTTACTATTCAAACCAACCAATTTATCAAGAGGTATGTTACGATTGGTATTCATAGAGCCGGGTAACTTGAAGAAAGGAATACGTTATTGTGATTGGTATTGTGTTTTTATTTTATCTTCAGTTCAATACAGTGTCTGGAGAAACTCGGGCCAAACTTTACCTTATGTTTTTAAACCATGGCTAAACGTCTGTATTTTAATTGATTTTTTATGATATTCATCTCGGGACAGAATGAGGGTAACGAGCGGGGTTGTTTACTCAGGGTACTCCGGTTTTCCCCCATAGCAAAATACGACAACAAAATCGAATATCTTTTGTAAACACTAAAAAGCTGGATATTGCAGTTGTGATTCACAATTCGCCCCAACTTTCATGAGTCATATAAGTAAATTATATAGAATTGATAGGGCACACTCTTTTCCTCACAAAGTGCATCCTCCGGCGCGTAAGGACCTCTTCAGCTTAAAAATAAACATTCAGAATAACGCGCGTTTCAAATAATTATAATGTTTTCTCTAGTTTTAAAAACACTTAAGGCCCGTCCAAAGAACATTTGTTCACATGAGTTGGTGTGTTAGAATGTATTATAAAACTTATCTAAACTGATTTATTTAAAGTCCGTATATCTCAACTATCGTGCATATGTAAAATAATAATAAATGACACAACGGAATGTGCAATCTGTAAGACATCAAATAAAGATAAATGGATATTGATATATCTTTTATATGTCTTTTTTAACAAGTTCAATTCGAAATGAATGATGAACCGAAACCTATTTCACGTATGCAACATTCTGCAAATATTGAATGCTTGCACATTTATCTATTGTATGAAGTGATTTGAAAAATTGTCAATTGGATGTCCTGGATTGCAAATATGTCAAAGTAAGTCGTCTAATATTAGACTGTAGGCAACTAACAACATACACAGCTCTTATAGACGTTGTACAATGTTCGACCGTATACAAGTAACGTCGTATAAAGCTTAGTAAGACTGTATTTAAGATTTAGGGTAAAACCAATAACTAAAATCAGCATATTTAAAGCTTTATTTGTATTTGATTAAGTCTTCGATTTCGTAAAGTTACAGTCAGCCAAATAAAAATATATAAAGCAGATGTGCAAAAATGGTGATGTAGCTTCATCAACTATCCAAGTGCTTTCGTTGCAATGAACAATTTTATGTGTATTTAAAAATGTGTATACATCAATTGTAGATGCTAGCTCGCTTAAATTGCTTACACACATGTTGCGACATTTCGATACAGAGAGGTTTATCTAATTTAGTGCAGATGTGACGATGTGTCAGATGAACATAATTATCTGTACAGAATATTGGCAAATTTCCCATAGTTTACGTCGAATTGACACGAGTGACATGACTGTACAAACATTGGTATACGAGCATGCAATTGCATTAACTATGATTTCTTCGATGTTAAGGTAACCTTTCTTCTGAACTTGTATTCTGTTTCATATACGTGTTGATTTGCTCATCACGTTAATACTGTTATACATACGCTATTTTTGGTTGCAATAAATAAAACCTTTCGTTACTTTTTAAATGTATTATGTTAAGGCACTCACTAATTAAACGTTTTTTCATGAAGCAGTCATCAAAACAGAAAAAAAACTATGTTTCAGTGATGCAAATTACATACAAACAGTCTGAATGGTCATTCGGTTTGAAAGTGTAAACTCAGTTAATCGAAAGGGCTGAAACGAATTCAGTGTTGCTCATTGTGATCGTTTATTACTTAAAACTTGATATACCCTGTATTCGATCACCAGTCATTTAAAAGTATGTAAAAATACTATGTTTTAGTGTCGTTATATTGTTGCAAAACGTGATCTGTTATTGCGTAAAACTAATATATACCCGGGATTCGATAATACCGCTTGTGAATTTATGTATACAACATTGCTACTGTGTGATACATGAAGGTACCCTTGAAATTTAGGCTAACCAAAATAGTTTTATCATCACGATACATAATTGAGTTTAGCTTTTTAACGTTTGCATATTATAACCTGACATATTCTTTCAAATGTATAGTGAACGAATGTAATAAGGTTTTGGATACAACAAGTCTGGTTCTATTACACATTTATTGAGTGGCCTCCATAATTAAAATACACCGTTGGCTTACTTACCGAACACAACGCGAACAAAGACTGGCATAAGTAGTTTTCAAACATTATGTTTATATTTGAATGTTACTTTTAACATACTTATATGTACTGTATTAACTGACAAATCTAGAAAATTCTTTATAATCTAAAATGCGCGCGCACAGCAAGTCATAAGTTATCTCTCAAGACAGTAGCACCATTTGTTTTTAGTTTACCGTTTTATCATAGTATAAATGGCTGAGTACGGAATCGTGTTATTGCCACAGTAAATGGCGTCTGTCGATCATTGAGGTAGACACACGACAATCATAGCCATACAAGAGACGATACTTTGCTATTTCAAACGACAAGCGGCACTTTAAGAAGACACGCGTCATTTGAACATTTGATATTAATATTTTTCATTTGTCATTGATATTTGCCAAGAAAATTGGATGTCATCTTAAATTTTGTCTTGTGTTGACCTCAAAAAGCGACAGGTGACCTTCAAAACGACGCACGATACGACACGTGACCTTTCAAGCGATAAGAACCATTACATGGCCCAAATATTCTTATATATTTTTAAAATAAAAAATAATATAATACATTTCTATATTATTTTTAATTTTAATATTATTTTTACACTAGTAAACAACTATTTGTAAAGAGTAATAGTTGAAGTTGTATGAATATAAGTAAAATGGCAAATACTACCCATTTATAAACCGTCTTTTTATTTTTTCGTTTTGAATTGTCAAAGCGTTCTCAAAAAATAGTGCGGGCACGAAGTAATATACCGACCGACCATCCGACAATCGTTGATTAATGTATGACCTTTTAAATATAATTATGCAAATCGACAATAAGGATGCGATTACTTTGGCCACGTCAATCGTATAATATTTTTTATAAATATATATGTTTGTTAGCGTAAGGTGTTGAAATTGTAAACCTGAGTACAAATTGACGCAATTTACATAATAATTATACAACCTGTAAAAATATGTGGTCATTCTATATGTAACCACTAAGTGGGACTATGAACAAGATACGTCTGTACAATTTAAAATTACATATAGACATTCACATCATAACATCCAAAAGTACACCACCATGTAACAATGAAAATCAGAAGGATACATTTTAAAATACAAACAAGTATTGCTTTTTCTAGTACTACGACTAATTATACAGATACAAATCCTACCTTATTTCATTCATTGTTGGTTCACGTCCATTCAGTTCATATGAATTTTTCCTAACCATAGTTCCTTTTCTTGTCTGAACAGATAAATTGTTTGAATTATTTTAGGTATGTTTATTTATGTTATCGTTTGCCGTAATACGCATCGAGTCCTGACTTCGACACGCTATGAACAACGTCAGTACACACAGTAAATGATTTAACGCACTTGTTGTAATTATGCGTTTGTTTACCGTGATTACCAACGACCCGCACAAACTAGATATTGCGATGTTAAAATGCGGGTCAAGTTTCATCAAGATCGACACAAAACTTCCATCTACATCGTGTTTGCAAGGTTGTTCAAGATTAACACCGTGACCTTATTTAAATTAAATTCAATACTGGCTTCGATAGTGTTCAGATAAACAGTCTAAACCATGTTTCATCAAGATGTATCGATAACTGTGGCTTCGAGAGTAGTAACAAAGTGTTTTAATATGATTTGACCTGGTGAAAGTAAATAAAGCGATTGACTGTTCTGGTCAGAAGGTAATTGTTCCTTAATGAGATCTTGACCTCGTGACTTACTAACAGCAGTCTCAAATATAACGACCCTCTCATTAACTTAAGCATACGTACGGTGTTCGCTTCCATTGCATATCAACGACACTCACAAAAACACAAGCACACGTACGGTGTGTGATGTTGCTGTAATACAGCTTCCCTTACAGAAATTGGAGTACAATTGCGGTTATTGATTCTGCAATACAACAATACTCACATACAGGTCGTAAACGTACGGTAATTGACTACACTGCAATTCAACTACCCTTATAGAAACGTGAGTACGCATACGGTGATCGAATGAAATACAATACAAAAACCATCACAATAAAGGGACTATAGGATCGGCGATTGATTGAACTGCAATACAAAACATCTCACAGACACGTTACGTCGATTAATTGCACTGCAATGGAAATAAACTCACAGAAACGTGAGTACACGTACGGTGATTTATTGCACTGCAATACAACGACTCTTACAGAAACGTGGTTACACGTACGGTGATTTATTGCACTGCAATACAACGACCCTTACAGAAACGTGGTTACATGTACGGTGATTAATATCACTGCTTTACAGCGACATTCACAGAAAACGTAGTAAAAAGTACGGTGATTGATTAAACTGCAATAAAACGATCCTCACAGAAACAAGATTGATCGAGCGGTGTCTTGTTGCAGTGCAATACAACAATTCTCACAGAAACATGAATGCACATACGGTGACTAATTTCTTATTCGTATAACTGGCAAAATATTTAGCCAGAATGTATACGGTAATATTACATTCTTGCCGATTACATAAATATTATCATGTGGACTGGATAACAAAACCTTTATGATAACGAAGACATTCACACATGCATTCAAAATCAGTGTCGCGTAATCGCCCAATTCGTAGACTTTGAGCTTTAGGGGGACCATACGGCGGTGGCGAGCCTTCCACTCTGCCCATCTCCTCATCTCCCATGTTGTTCACGATCTTAGGACAACAAACACAAGACGAAAAATTGTTGCTTATTCCATCTGTTTTCGAATGTTTTGCGTTGTGGTTGCCCGTGTTTTCGGACATTTTGTAGTTACGGTACGCTTTTACTCCAAAGACTGCACCGATCAATTCTGCAACAGCGGAGATGGAACTCATGACGATACCGGCTGTTTTGCCCCCAGTCGGACCCGAATCAGAGCTGCGAAAATATAATCAGTTAAAACCCAATTCATTATCAAATAAGTGCACGCATTACTAACAACGTATTTATTGTGTTTGATATAACAGAGTCATATAGTCTCCTATCGCCTTTGTTCATGTAACACGTTAAGGCTAACAATGTAGTAAAATGTTAGTAAACTGATAAACAAGAAAGTCAGGATGGTCCTAGTTTGCTCACATGTGTAATGTTTTTGACAGAAGATGTTTTTCAAAGTTGTGTTTGCTTGTCATTCCTTTACCAATAATAGTCTAAATAGTCTTAAACGACTTCTTAGGCGTACCTAGTTTTGACCCCAATTGCAAGTCTTGCGATTTCAGAAGAATGTTTATATTTTTATTTGTAAAATTTGTTTTGAGCTCTACGGCGCACGTAGAAAAAAGGAATAAAGAAGATCCCAAAAGCTTAACCTGGGTGAGCGAAAAAGTGCGATCAAGCTTTTAGCGTATATTTTGTTTCATGATGTACAATGACTATAACCTCTTTTCATAACTTGGTGTAAAACTATACCTTACTTTTGAGTATTTGAAGCTTGCGTCGGGGTAGGTTGGATTCTGCTCGGACGGGTGTTATTATCGGCATCTGAAATTATAATACAAAGCGTATCGTAGGTCCGTTAAATGAAATAGAGTCAACCATGAGTACAACAAAATGGACCGGTCACGTTTTTTTCGTATATTATTTGCACGCGCTCTGGTCATACCCACTGTTAACACAAGCAATTAATACAATCTGAATAACGGATACATAAGGCAATTATAAGCTAAAAATATAAAATAACATTGTATAGGTACAAAATAATAATACATATTCAGATGTTGTGGAAGTGATCCAGAAAGCAACCCTAATCTTTATATGGACCTCATCCTTCTAATTTAGTTTCAAGTTAATTAAGCGATCACCTTCTTTCGTCTGGATATGTGGATAATGTGCTCGTAGATTAGTAACTAAACATCACAACACCAAATCGTTGTATAAATTTAGAACAGTATTCATAATGTCATCAAAATTGTTAGTTATAATCAGCTGCATTAATGTAAAATAGAACGCAAGAACTTGATATAAAATTGAAATCAAACTTACATTTGCTCTCCGTATCTTCAGATAGTTTTTAAACTATTTTTAATATTGGTTGAAGTAAACTGAATTTTCCAGTACTAAAAAAAGTTCTGAATCTCAAATTGTCTTTACGGAAGGGTATATCTTCCAGATTTTTTCTAAATGACATTCATCTATTATATTGCGTTATTCCTGATGGGTATTCTGAAGGTACATGCATGCATTTCACTGACTTTAATATGTTATTTAACTGCTAATTCGTTCCGCTACATGAAACTGCTCTCGTCGTGCTTTCAGACTGTCTGTGTGCTTACTGTTCAATATCGAAATATTACAATATTGAAATGTGTATTTATGTTATTCCTTGGCGCACTTTCTTTGTTAATTTTTTACTTTTTTAATTTGATTTTAATCGACTTTTTCACACTTATTCAATATAAATACGAATAATACACAAATAATAATATACAAGCAAATTTCACGGAGTTAGACTTTGTAAAGACTTCTTATAATTAATGCCATGTACAGTCATTGATAAATTAAAGCACTAGATGCGTCCACAGTGTAAACATATCTCATTCGCATTATGCTGTATATGGGATTCCTCCCTAAGCAACACAGTGAACCTAGGAGGAGTCTTGATTTAATACAGTATAACTGTCTTATTAAGTTATACCTCGTCGACAGTTTTTAATTTAGGATTTTTAGCTTAAAGGTTTAGCAAGTTCATGCAATTTTTTATTTTGGTATGGTATTGTTCTATTGTGTGAGAGTGCGCATCACCCGTTGGGTGTGGTGACCACATGACATATGAACAAGCACGGAGAAGAACTTAACCATGATCGTCTACATAAAAAAACGAACTCATTTCATCCTTTCACAGTCACCAAAATGCAAATTAACACTTACATGTTTCAACCTGTTATAGAATAGACGAGTTTTACTTTGTTATTTTTGAAAGACATGAATACGAACACACGATCGGAAAACCATAAGTATCAACAAACATTGCATGGAAATGGTAGTCTACGAGACGGTCAGATGTCCGGACGGACGAACGTACTTACGTTTTCATAAACTATCGCCACTCAAGACAAAAATTCCTCGGGTGTTTATTTCGCCGAGGCGTGGTCTCCTTTTTTAAATATACAGAATCAGTAAAATATACAGAATCAGTAAAAGTCATCAATTTTTTATACCGTTCATTTACGGTAACTGTCCAAATATATATCACCTGTTTTAATATTAAAACTGACATTTTACATAAAACAATATGGCTTTTTATTTTTTATGTTGATTAAAAGGGCATATTGACGGTATTTCCCTTAAACTTTGACATGCATTTAAACAATGCATATTCATGTATATATTCATCTAGGGACACTCTTATATTGATGTTATCTTTAAGAAAAATATATATATTGTACATGAAAACATTTTTTTCGATACATGCCTTCAGTGGAAATCGAAGTTGAAACTCATAAAAAACAATCAAAATACACTTAACAGATCTACAATTCAAGCCGTACAAGGCATACAATACAAATTCTGCGACATTTCATTAACGTTACCAATAGTGCGCATGCGTTTAGATTGCTTGATAACGATTTAACCTATGCTTCATGGTGTACGTAATGTCTCACGCCGGCAAAAAGAGATCCCGTAACGACTTTTTATAAGAATTAACTATATAATAATAAACATAAAATTAAATATGTTTTCGTTTTTATAGATACTAGAAAAACGTCTTTTATAAACATAGCGTTTAAAAGACGCTATAGTGTAAAGTCGGAATGTTCTACAGGTAGCGTTTTAGATTTGGCTACATGAGGATCCTGGTTCGATTCAAGGAAAGGAAATACTGATTCTACTTGTTTATTCTATATAAGTATTTACTATTTAAAAGTAGTTAGTAAAAAGATTTTATTACACACATAAACAATCTTTGAACAAGTCCCTTTAAAAAGCATTTGCAA
Organism: Dreissena rostriformis; assembly: GCA_007657795.1. NCBI lineage: Eukaryota > Metazoa > Mollusca > Bivalvia > Myida > Dreissenidae > Dreissena > Dreissena rostriformis. The sequence continues at coordinate 39,648 of VMBQ01000837.1, read as the reverse complement.
ATCCAAAAACTGATAACAATTTCCTAACGTTGAATCGTTTGGTTTCTTATCATGAGCCTTTGAAGTGGGCTGGGACTTATATAGTAGTTGCCAGTTGTTAGCAAAGGACCTTGATTGAAATAAACGTTGTAGATAACAACTTATATAATAATTTTTCTGACTTATAAAACATTATACGTCTTCGCCTTTTATCTTTAGAGAATATTGTTTAATCATTTTGCTAAATAAGTCTACGCAAACACAGGTACCAGAGTGCGTACAAATATAACACCAATGGGTCGTGTGACTTCGTGTCAGTTTAAAAAAAAGGGATATATATTTATATATAAACCATGTGATTTTTTTTTTGACTACAAGGATAAAAAGATAACAAACTTTGTAAATGTTGATATGCCGATATGTTTTGGCATACCGGTAAAGATATTTTGGAGATTCATGTATGCTTTAATATGCCGAGATGTGTTGATATACCGAACGGTTTTGAAATGCCGAAATGTTTTGATATGCCGAAAGGGTGATATGCCGAGATGTTTTCAGATACCGATATATTTGGATATTCTGATATGTTTGGAAGTACATATATCTTTTGAGATGCCGAAACTATTTGACATTCCTGTATATTTTGCTATTCCGATGTATATTTATATGTCAATATGTTTTGATATACCGATATATTTTGAACTAATTATTCATCTCTTACAAGCACCGCTGTTTTTTTAATATGCCTCAGCGTATATAGAGAATAATAGGTTGGTGACGTTAATTGAGGAATTTATCGGGTGAGCCAAAGGCGAACCCGATTATAAGATCCTCTGCCGAGCCATCAACGTTACCAACCTGTTATTCTATTTATCCTGTCACATTTACCGTTAACATATTTTATCAACAAACAAATGATTAATTGACAAAACAAAATAATTATTCTGATCGGGCCTCCTACATGTACGCAACATGCCTAACGACCAAAGAACTACCGAGTGTGTAACATAAAAAATAGTTCCACATTAAACCGTTTCTTTTAATACTTTCCAATTGAAAAAACGAGAAGAAATTAAAAACGAAGCGAGAATGTGATATTTTTATTGTTGGAAATTGAAAAAAAAAACAACAGCAAAACAAAAACTCAATTTTATTCGAACATTCAATTGAACAAAATGGCGTGCACATTCAGTCTTAGTCAACCGTTATAAATACAATTGAGCCACACATCAAACAAATAATCGAAAATAGTTATAATTACACGTAGCACATTATTTGGATAATTAAAATATCGATTGCAGCTGAAACTGTGCTGTAGATTAGATTGATGGCATTATTTAAGCTTTGACAGGAGTCCTAAAAAATACTAAATTTAGCATAAACGACACGCTTACCTGAATCATCAATGACAACTTAAATTCAATGCTATTAGCAATAAAGTAACAACTATATGCACTTTCATTGTCTGTTCTTCGTGTAATGCATGACGAACACATTACACACAATCCGAAATACTTTTTGGATTCGTTCGAATATTAAACAAAAAATTTACTGTTAAAAAACCACCACTTTCATAGGCATTGTTGTCCCAAAATGTTTCGTCATCGAAATGACGTCACACGGGATACGTCATACATTGCGTAAGCATGTGAATGAAAATAAAAATACGGAAAGCTGGTTCGGTAATATATTTTAAAGAAGACACAAAAAGTATGATATGTAATATACACGATAACATTAAAAAGAAACGGTTTGATGTTTTAATGGTGAAAAGTAGTCCGTCACCGGAGAGCGACTGACGGATATTCGAGGTCACGTGGTCAACTAGCCTAATAACTTTTGGGTTATTAGGTTACCTGGTTATAAGGCTGATTTAAAGGCATGTGACAGGATAAATATCTATTTTACAAAACGATAAGACAGTAATCTGTTATTGTGTATAGCATAAACTGAGCTTACAATAAATAAACTTGAAACTCGATAATATATGTGTTTTATTTGATCATAAGCAATTGTCAACATAGACAAAAGTTTATTACACAACAGGGTGTAGTTACACTACGACGGCAAGCAATTGTAACAATATAATAAAGCCCTACTTTGGATCAGCAGACGATTTATTTCATAAGCCTATCTTACGGAGCCATCCGGAGTTAGTCGATGTAACACGATTGATAAAGCCCGTATCGTATTAATCATATGATAAACATAAACAAAAGATAACACAACACAAGTTAACCAATATAGTATTATAAATGGAAATGTCGCCACAGCGCTTTAAATTTTCGATATCCGGATCATAATTCGTTTTTGGTATGGTTAAACAAATGCACATGAACGTTGTAAAGAGTCTTTTATTAATTGTAAGTAAAGTAGATATTGACTTCGTAGTGATACTCGAAACACACGAAAATGACAAAAGCACTACCCGCTTTAAGCAACATTTTCCGTTGTTGGGTCAAATGCACATGAACGTTGTAAAGAGTTTTTCATTAATTGTTAGTAAAGTAGATATTGACTTAATTGTGATACTCGAAACACATGAATATGACAAAAGCACTACCCGCTTTAAGCAACATTTTCCGTTGTTGGGTTATTATTGAAGAAATGTTTGTAAACTCCCGTCTCTGAACGGCATTCCTCTTTCTAAATTGTACAGTTTTCATGAAAACTTCATCAAACTTTCTACACATGTTTTGGACATGAAATTGAGGCCAAGTTCGGTTACCAGCAGAATTGTGGCAGGAAATTAAAAGTTTGTGCTCTGTGTTCACGTTAAAAATCCGCCGTTTCAGCTCATTTAACTCATTTTGCTCCGATTCTTCACTTAACAATCCAGATATGTGTGTTACAATAACACTTGAGTCGAGTTCGATTACAAGCCTAATAAATATGGCATCCCAAAGGGAACATTATTTACGACGGGCAAACATTTCTCACTTACACTTAGTTCTAGTGTATGATCTCTTATGGAACAGCCCTGTGAATTATGGCAATGGACCGCAGGGTTATAATTTGTTCATACCACATTGATTTTAACACATGTTGTGTTTCTTGCTGAAATTTGGATAATCGGAATAACCCTTAAAAGAAAACGTCTTTGTCATGACATTGTTGTAGAATATTTCCATGATGATTGTTTTCATTAAAAAAAATGTATTTTAATGCTCTATAAAATTTATATGTCAATTATGTAAATCCCCGTTTTAGTATTTCCAGGGCATATGGGTTGATAAAGGGGCAGCAATCTTTTTTGAATATATGCCATATACGAAAGGCTGTCATTCGAAACTAATGTTTATCAAAAGTATTTAACCAGGATAATTTTTTCTAAAATCTACACATTGTCCAATCAATGAGAAACCTGTTTCACATGTTAAACACGACTTGTTAGTAGTTCGATCTTGTAGAAGTGTACAAAATATTTGTCCGCAGAGACAATAGTTCTCACGGTACCATGCGCTCAACAAATGAACATCGTACATATCACATTTAAGCAGACATAAGCTTTATTGACGTCCAGTCTAAACCGGGTTTATGGGGTCTTACTGCGGCCTAACATCCCATTGCGGTAGCGACACACTGCAATCCAATCGCACGAATATGAGACTAAAAGACAGACGCGTGCGTTTTATACTTGTTATTCATAACCCGCATGTGTAGCCGAAAAGCTCAGTAGTCTGTTCAGTTACAACGAACGTTTGCCAATCGCCGCTCGATTCGATAGGATCGTCGCGAACGTTTAAAGATGGCGCCCCTGCCCATAGAATTAAAATCGATTGTGACTGAAACAAATATAAAATGACGTAAAATTTTATGATGAAAATATTGGAGAGGTCATTGACCTTTGCAGCGAACCGAACGTTCAGTAAAGGACGTTTGCCATTACAGAACTCACTGCTGAGCGTGATCAAAGCACTAGAGGCACTGACGTTGTTCGCTTTTGTGTGAACAGAAGGAACTGCAGCACCGCGCTGCAGTTGTAAACCCATCTTCGGTCTTCAAACTCAAACCCAAAATGAGTTCCGTTTTTGTCATTATAACATTGCGTTCAAGTATAACATACACATAGTGAAACAAAACGCATCCTAATCGTTGTTTTCATAATTCGACAGACTTATCTTTATCAAAATCCACATCTTCATTATTTGTATCGTCATCAAATTATACATTGTCATATCATATCGTAACCGTCATCATCATCATCATCATCATCGCCGTCATAATAAATATCAACATAATTAGAAGCATTTTCTCATCACCAGATTATCAATATTACAATCGTCGGTCAATACCCAGTCGCTTTGTTATAGACATATTATAATTACTCATGTGTGATTTCGGATTTATTGCTTTGAAACACGAGAACAATACTATCACGATGATGATCTATATATCGTGAATTATCAAATGATATAAGAGGATTATAAGTTAATAATGAAGATATTGCGATAATAATATGATTTATATAGTGTATTATCAAATGATAAAAGAAGATTATAAGAGGCTAATGAGGATAGTACGATGATAATAATAAGATTATGACGATATAATTTTGAAGACGAAGGGGGTGACGATAATGGTGTTGATGGTAATATAGTGTCGTTGTTGATTACGATAATGACCTTGAAGGTAAGGTGGTGTTTTCGTTGTTTCTGATGTTGCTGATGTTGATGATGGTGTTTTGCAGCTGATAATGATGGTGAGGGCCATAATGATAAGGATCAAAAGGGAAGATGTTGAGAAGGAATAGGGAACACTGCAATCCAATTTTATTAAATGATCACTACACAATAAACATCGAACGCAAAGCACGGTGATTCCAATTACCAAATTCTGGTTAACAGCAGCAAAGTGTGCTCCTGCAGTAAATAACTTTGGAGTTGAACACAATTGCGGGTTCAAGACCAAAGTGTAGTGCAACCGGACAGTATTTAGTTTTTGTTGTTTTTTTGTTTTTTTTATAATTGCAACACTCATCAGAATTAAACGCTAGCATTGTTAATGGGAATTGCTGCAGCGTTCGTTCAAAACATTCTATGATTGTTAAATCATTCGATTGTGGTTAAGTACTTATAATTTAGGTATACTTTGTACATGTTTTTATTATAAAATATCCTTAATATATCTTATCAGGGTAATAAATTGAATCGCTTCGATGAAAACCATGTTTTACTCAGGTCAAGCGTAATTAAATTGATCTGATCTCAATGATGTTGCTTAAATCAGATAAATTCTGATGTTTGAGTACAAGGAACATAGACTGCGAACATGTATTAAAACACAATCATTTTTATGTGTTAATATATAAACACATGATTTACTTTGAATGAATACCGAATAAGTATGCCATGTGTCCGAGTTTTATTCATCTACCCGATAACTGAGAACTACACGTATACAACACATGCATCGTCTATTAGTATGTCGTAAACAAATGTCTCAATAAATTTAATTACAGTGTTTACAATCAAATCCTCAAACATAAAATCTTCTTAATATTTTGTTCAACATAAAAATGTAAAACTCAGACAATCTATACTCACTTCAAACGGAACATAAATTTTCTCTGCGCATGCGGGTTGAGTGTGATACTAGTTTATCTCACAAAGAACTATTAACGTATTTATGCCTAGTGGACTCTCCCATCCTTCTGAATTGGATCAATTTATTTCCCAATTAGGGATGTCTAGTATATTTATTTCTATATTAAGCATATTTCTAACAGAAATTCCTTTAAGCAAACAGCGCAGACCCTGATGAGACGCCGCATCATGCGGCGTCTGATCAGGGTCTGCGCTGTTTGCCAAGGCCTTTTTCTAGACGCTAGGTATAAATGGGTTAAAAAAATGCAACAGTTGATCCCTCAGCCCTCAATTTGTGTGTGATTTGGTGAATCGTATTAAATCCCTGCTTCTGAAAAAATTGTGTAGCATGCAAACAACTAAATTGGCAACGAGCTCCATGCATTTCTCTAGAATTCCAGACTACTGTTTTGAAATCTACGTAGGTTAACTAAGTCTGATAGTGAAAGTGGATCTTACAATTTTAGTTGCATGTTGACCTTTGAAATTAATTGAAATGTGGCCCTGATCAATTTTCACCAACGGTTAAAAGGCATAGTGCCTGCGTTTACCGAACATTCTGGAATTACTGCAAATATCGTTGGAATGGATGTTTTCAATATACCGAAAGCATTACAGTTCTTGCAAAGATAACAGCAACTAAAGCACAGCTAAGCGTTTGTAGAAATAATTGTAGAGGAGGACTAGCGGCGAATACAGTGGCGTCGAACTTGAAGCAGGATTTACTGTTAGTGACTAGGAAGTTCTGAGCCTCGCAGAATGCAGTTCCGTTTCTATATTTGTCACCTGGAAAATAAATTGCCTCATATGATGGGTATTGCAGTTAAAAATCGACCGAACAACCAACGTTATAACCGAAACACGTGCAGTTGGACAGAAACAATATACCCCCTTCTATGCAAAAGAGCGGATTGTGGGGTAGAATTAATGTTTTTGATATAGAAATAATATCAAACGTACTAATTTAATTTAGATTCAAAATCGGCGATCATAAATTTGAATATTCAATACGCTCATGTATGCAAAGCTTATTGCATTCAATACCAAAACATGGTACGCTGGCGTGATCGCTAAGGTGTCCGCCTAGCAATCGGGAGGACACGGACTCGATCCACACTCAAGCAGCGCTGTCAAACTATTTTACTAAGTCGCAAAGTACTGGGCACGTATACATCAACCAATTCTTAGACTTAAGAATAACGAATAGTCATAGAATCAATAAACATACCTCGGAGTTTGCATATATAACAGGCTAAAAACGTTGCTTATATCTATAACAGAATCTTCTTTAGGAATATTTATATAATTATAAGTGTTAAATGCCATGCTCAACTTGACTTCAAAGTTATTTTAACACTGAACAGTTTTAAGATTTTTTTTGTAATTTTTAGACTTAAGTCTAAGAGTTGGTTGGTGAATACCGGCCCAGATTCAACCCAGAAAATGGTTTGGGAGTAAGCCTAAGGGCTTTAATGCCATAGAACATGGTACGCTGGTGTAATGGCTTGTCTTATCAAGTTACCGATTCGTGTGCCGTTGTAGAAGGCCTCACTGCACTCGGTGTGGGTGCTCGTACAGAAGGACTCGCACACGTGCACCTTACCTCTGCAATACAGGCACTTTTATATAGTAATCACACGAGGCACACTGTTTTACTTTTTAACAGCAGGGCAATTTCGTTTCAAAATGTTAAACCCTACGTTACAAAAAAAAAATTGTAAACGTTGGAAGAAATCGTTTTTTCAATGGTTGAAGAAGTAGTAAATATTTTATCTAATGGAGTGACTTATTTTCAAAGGATTTCAGATATGTATGCATCAGCCAAAAAATCCTGGTCAGCTTCAATCAATGGTTTAAATTTTTGAAAAACAGGCAATAATTTATATTTTGTCTGCATTACATTTACAAAATATCAACCTTATTCCTGTTCATTAGTTTGCGAAGCGTTCCTCGGGAAATCGCATTCAAACCATCACTTGTCTTCATCCCAATAATCTCCCATCAACTATACCGTTTTCCGCCATCTTTCATGTAACCTTCATTCTCAACGGACATCCCCCATCAATTCATATCCCATCAATCAATCTGCCTTTCCTTTCATTCACCGTTTTTTAGTTGGTCGTGCGTCGGTATTTTTCTCGGGCATATCCGTTGCTCTGTACCCAACTCATCTACTACATTCTTTTAACAATACATCAATCTTTCTCATTCTCTCTCTTTCTCTTTCTTTTCGGGATTCATGCTTTAATATGACGCAAACAACACTATATTTCATCTCTCGTCCAATTAATGTAAACGTAGATTGTTTTGAAGCTCACATTCTGTGTATAGTTGGCTGGATCGGAAAATATTTATTGGAAAAAACACGAAAAGTTTCTTCTTTGAATATCGGAAAAACAACCATGTTTTATGTCAATGCTGGTTCGATATGCAATGCTAGTTAATGCTGACTGGTCATGCTCACCTAATGAATAATACATTGAAAACATGTGTGACACGTACGATTTGAATAAAAGCTGTTTAAATATTGCAGCGCTCTTTGTAAATATTGAGATAAAGAGTATTGATACGCCCTTTATTAAATCAATATTAATATTTAATGATGAACAAATATTGAATCAATGCATTTCTATTAATTTCTCTCAGCACTGTATGCACTTTCAAGGAAACATTTTATAGTGAGAAAGTTTTGTATTTGTTGTTGTTGTTGTATTTTCAAATAATAAACGTTTTATTTCAAAATCAATCACAGGTTTTGTAGAAAAATGTAAAGCGTTTTTGGTACTAACATGTTGTTTTTATGTCCCCCAGTCTATACTGGGGGACATATTGTTTTTGCCTTGTCTGTGTGTTGGTTTGTTTGTTGGTTTGTTGGTTTGCACAAACTTTAACATTGGCCATAACTTTTGCAATATTGAAGATAGCAACTTGATATTTGGCATGCATGTGTATCTCATGGTGTTGCACATTTTGAGTGGTAAAAGGTCAAGGTCAAGGTCATCCTTCAATGTCAAATGTCGAATATATGGGTCAAAATCGTTCAAAAGGGGACATAGTGCTTCACAAACACATCACTTGTTGTTTTTTTTGTTTTTTTTTTATTTTACTAGTTTTTAAGACGTATTTTCTGCAAAACTCCTGTTATTAATACTTTAAAATATGTTATTATCATGGTGAAATGAATGTTCAAATGACATCAGTACAATTAACCATTTTGTATCGAATATATGTGTCTCGTTCTGAGAAAACTGGACATAATGCTTGTGCGTAAAGTGTCGTCCCAGATTAGCCTGTGCAGTCCGCACAGGCTAATCCGGGACGACACTTTCAGCCTTAACTTGATTTTCGCTAAGCAGAGACATCATTTAATCCTAAAATTCCATAAAGGCGGAAATTGTCTTCCCTGATTAGCCTGTGCGGACCGAACACGCTAATCTGGTATTACAATTTACGCACAAGCATTATGCCCAGTTTTCTCAGAACTCCACACATATATTCATTTGAAAACAGGTTAGGATCTATGGTTCTAACAACATTATTTGTAGTGTTCCTGTGTGAATTTTTAAATGTTTGTGGCGATTATGACAATATTTTAATTCAAGGGTTCAGCTCTTTTATTGAACAAACACGCGTCAGTAACCAATGAAGAAGAAAAAGGATCAATACATTATTCACTAATTCAATATTGGGAGGGAAATGGTTTTTTGTGTTTTTAATAGAATTGCCTCAGTTTTTAGGCGAGTTAAGTCTACAAGCAATCTTATCCCCCATGTATTTACACTAAAATCATGGTTAAGAAGCATTTCAAGTTCACTCGGATAAGAAAAAGTACATGATAGGGAGGAACCATCTGCAAATATACTGGATATAGTTTTAAGACTGTCTAAAATATGATTTACATAAACAAGAAAAAGGATAGGACCGAGAACAGAGCCTTTAGGAACACCAGCGTTAAGTTTAAGTGCTGGGAAATGAGAACGTTTACAAATACTTGTAGTTGTCTACAACATAACTAGATCTTGATCCAATTAAGTTATTTTCTATAATAAAAAAATCATGTTGTTTTAATTTAAATAGAAAACCCCTGGGCCATAAACGGTCAAAAGCCTAAGAAATATCACAGATTAAAATGCATGTTAATTTCTTCTCGTCAATACATTTTAAAAGCCCGATTGCTTCGAGTATATTGAGTTGCATGCCTTTGCGACGAAATGTGTCGTTTTCTGAGAAAACTGGGCATAATGCTTGTGCGTAAATTGTAATCCCAGATAAGCCTGTGCAGTCCGCACAGGCTAATCAGGGACGACAATTTCCGCTTTTTTGGAATTTTTCGTTTTAATGATGTCTCTTCTTGGCGAAAATCCAGTTTAGGCGGAAAGTGCCGTCCCTAATTAGCCTGTGCGGACTGCACAGGCTAATCTGGGACGACACTTTACGCACATGCATTATGCCCAGTTTTCTCAGAAGGCACAAATGATTATATAACTGTTTGTAATCTATACTCTTCCTAAGCTTGCCCATACAATTCAAATGGACCGTTGACCGATAATTAGATGGCTGAATATATTCTCCCTTTTTAAACAAGGGCATCCCAACGGCTGACGAACGCGAGTCGGGAAATTTACGTTGATCGTATGCTTTGTTAAATAAAGTGTATAAGGGCCACGTTGCCTATACCACGTGACTTTTTAAGATCTGTTGGGAGAATAAAAAGCGACCCAGTTAACATTTTAAAGGATGTCTTGTTTAATATTTCACCATTTTTAATGGGATAAAGTTGAGAGTCCGCTCATTCGTTAGAGTTTTCTATGGGTATCATGATTTTTTTCACAGATTAGTATTTTTTTCAGTAAAGTGCAATCGCGCGTTTGAACGGTTAGAACAATTTCGGATCAGTGTGGGGACTTCATATTACAAACGCGCGATTGCACTTTACTGAAAAAAACTTATTTGTTTAAAAAAA
>VMBQ01000837.1:0-21443 GCA_007657795.1 Dreissena rostriformis | reverse complement strand
TGGAAACATAATTTAAACTATGCGACATTAGTTTGCAAAAGAAAACTTTAACCTTGTGAGATACCGGTATTTATGAAATATTTCAATTGAAAAAAAAAAAAAACAACAAGTAAGATATCCTTCAGTTCACATAATTATACATTGATAATCCTGTCAATCAAATTGGTCTGACACATTACATTATTTTGATTATGTTAAATCAGTTTATGATTGAATCAACAGCTTTATTTGACTTGAGACATTTAATGAAATAACCGGTTTCCTGGGTAGGACCAGTACTTGGCATCTTAAGGGTGATCTAAAGAACACTTCAACTTAAGGGATCAATGCCGAGACCCCCAAGTCACTAAGCAGACACCATATCTACTACGCCGCAGCCACCGAACCAGCTTATAATTCCAGAGTCTGAACGAATGCCTTCTATTTCCACAGCTTGATTTATTTAGCCAAAACATGTGAAAATAGCAATTGCAATGAATATGTATATGACAGATATCTATTAGGAAACTTCTCCCGCATTATTCATGTCTCAAGAATATCAAACAATAAAACGAATGTATATTATTTTAATGTTGAGGAACAGTCATTGTTAAACTACCCTAGTATATTTGGATTAAAAGATAAAAATAGGATACATGAAAAAGAACAAACATATTACAAGAGATAGAATTTTTTTCAAATGGGTTGTTTTTACTTGAGAACATATGTATTGAGACCGGGTCATATAAGGTTCTCGCACATCTCAAGTCAAATGGTTAAAAGACATAAATGTGAACAGAGCATGGTCTAATTTATATAATAAGTTTGCTTATAATGCATTAATGTTTTCGTTAATAATAATAATAATCAAACGAAAATGCTTCAACAATGAAAAAAAATGATCTGTTTGTTTCAAGGGACTGGTGGCGTGACTACGCGTGATCGCGTTCATTACATTGTTACGGAGTACGGCATTGCCTACTTGTTTGGAAAAAATCTACGGCAGAGGACTAACGAACTCATTAAAGTCGTTCACCCGTCACAGTTATAAGTACTTGAGAAAGCTGCATCTGAACGTTTCAAATGCGTGCTTTCGCCTTTGTATTGTATTTTGCAATGTTTATCTTTTGCTATATATTAAGGTATAGTGTCAAAAGAGTTAGTCAATGTGTTTATATGAAAGAAAAGTGAAAAGAGAAGCATTAGGCAGTTGTAGTTTCGTTGACGTATTTGTAAGTGCATGTTGGTTATTTCAGGCATTATTTACCATAAACTATTTTTTTGTTATATGTGCAGTTGACTAAGGTTGTTTCTTCATGTGAATCATTTTATTTGAAAACAGCTGTTGGTACATACAATTGTGTAATATTGTTACTCAATTTTACATGTTTGCTTACTTTTAATTTGAACCTTTATCATAATCAAGTTAGTTATTACTGTTAACAGATATATATTATTTGGGTGTTTCATGTCATGTAAATACATTTTAGTATGAAACGATTAAATGAGTTGATGTTTCATTATACCATGTATACTGTATCTTCTAACACCATGTGGAAAAAAGTGGGAACTTTGAAAAACACTTCTTAACCAATGCTGCAGTAAAATATGGTCCCTTGTTACAGCCCTGCTGTTAAGCTAGCTCTGCGGTGATATGGTTAAGATGTAGACCTAATGACAGCATTATGAAGTTATTAAGTGAGCGTCAGTTATGGTGACTGTCTCAATCGTCAGTATTGTTGACCAATGGTTACATGTATGTTGTCACAAGTAAAAACTTGGTCATTACATAAATGGTGTCACACGTAAAAAAACTAGTCATGCTATAAATGGTGTCAACAGTAAATATTGGTTCTGCTATGAATGGTGCCACAAGTTAAAACTTGATAATGCTACAAATGGTGTCACATGTAAAATCTTGGTAAGACCGTGAATAATGGAACAAGTAAACTTGGTCTTTCTTTAAAATGGTGTCACATGCAAAGCCTTGGTAATTTTATAGCCTATGAATGCTGTAACATGTTGACATGGTCATGCCATGTCATGCTATGAATGGTCAAACAAGAAAACCTGGGCATGCTCCCATTTTGTATAAGGAGAAGAGGGTCGGTCGCGGTTGAGCTAAAGAGAGATTGACTAGAGTCTGGCATTGTTTGAGCTCAAGAAAGATGGAAAACCGACACTGACAGGTTGAGGCTTTGAGATATGGATACAATAACCTGTTGAGGTTAAGCTCAATGAAGATTGAGAAGAGAGCTTGTATTAGCTGGAGCTCAATAGAGCTGCATTAACTTCAATGAAAAGTAATACCCCGAAAAAATGTAAAGCAACCATTGAACACGCGTTATATATTATTGCCCTTTAACAAAACAGACTTACAATTGCCCAACAATACTTATCCAGGACCATAAGTTGCCATACGCTAACCAATTTACTATCACGAGATTTCCTAACCGATTAACGTTGCCTTAAACCACTCAGACATAATAGCTGCTGTATGCTCGATACGGTACCGACACACTCTCAGATAAAATTATAATTTGCTTATATGTCCCATTTTGTGAACATAAAACAAAGGAGCGCGTTTGCTGCAACTCATAATCATGTAATTCAAGTCAGTAAAGGTGTGTCTGTATTGTGTTCAATTATTTGTTAGTATAATACGTGTGATGTTCGGCATGCCATATGAACTATTTAAACCAAAATGTACTTTTTCGCAATTTCTAAGAAAGTACAATTAGCCCAAAGTCAAGCACCCTCGGAAAACGGTTTCGGAAGTGAAATTTCGACAAAAGCACAGTCCTTAAATTAACGCACCCTAAACGTTCATATTTCGACGTAGTTCCCAATTAAATACGAACACATGCTGCAGACATACATAGGATACAGGAAACAACCATACAAATCATGGGTGCTATCGCTAAACGGAATTTAAACCAGAAGAGAAAAGTAACTCTTTAAAAATAGGCACCCACTGAGTTAGTGGAATGTAACCTCGAATGAGGAAGTGAATAAGTACTTAAGTCCTCGAAAACGAAAGTAAAAGCAATCCGAGGTTTTGATAAAGGTAAGCATTGTTTTCAGAAATATGTATTGGACATGATATATTTTTTAATTCTCTATGCCAGTAAAATCTCGGATGTATTATTCATAATGATAATACGAGTAAATGATAAAGTGCAGAGTTCCTTTCCCAGATTGCTTTAAAGTTCCCCCTTTTATGTTAAGAAAACTGAACTGTATACTATGAACGTTATCACTATATTATAAATAGAACCATATTGCATTTTCTAAAAAAGCTCCTTATTTTCTGAAAATTGTTTTGCCTTTTGAAGTTATTGAATCAACACTATATCTACAGATTATGATTTGTTAGATCAATATACAAAATAATAATTGTATGGCATGCACACACGCTAGCTCAGTAAGGCTAATATACAAATGTAATTTTAATTGTTTGTCATGGCTTTGCAATAGAACTTAGTCCTGTCTAAGTTTTTGCTATTATGTGACGGAGTTAGTTTTTGACTTTCCCTCATATTCCTGCATTTTAATTATCATATATTAATGCATTACATCGTCTTTTTGAATATTGATCTGCATACAAATGAGACATATCGCATGTTAATGTATTTATGTATCATCATTATTTTTGTTTGGTTGGATTTTCGCCGTTTTTAACAGTCTTTCAGTCTATCACGGCGGTCAGTTTACCAACCCAAACTTTTACAAGACTATATGGTGAACCAGCATTAAGGTGGCAGGGGATAACTTTTTTTCCCTATTTTTCAGTTTGGCCGCACCAGCATTAGAAATATGTGATTTTTTTTTCTGACACAAGTCACATCAGCATTAAATGTCTATGCCTAAACAAATGCTATATAAAAAAGGCTTACAATCCTTATGCATTATCATAACTAAACAGAGGGGAAAGCCATTTCACTTCCAATTCATTCACCCCCACCCTCTTAAAATCAAGACCGAACCAGAGCTTTTCTCCCATATTTCTAAGGCAATTCGTAGCTTTGGAACGCGCAACAGAGATAATCTGAACCCACTTACTGAATACTTTGACCCTGCATGGCCCAAAAATGTGCAGAAAACGATAGGCCATCCGAAAAGATTTTGGAGAAATTTTGAGCACAGTACCTGTTCATCCGGCTATATGGTGGATTCAATTTAGACTTTCAAGTTTACCTCCCTTTTGGAGAACTATTCAAACTGAATATAGCTAGCCTACCAGAATGTTCATATTTTCCAAACATGTTCAATGTATAAATCATGAAAACCAAAGGAAAAATTGGTGATATATTTATATACTTTCTTAAAAATGTAATTATAATTCTACCACTTGAAATATATGAAAATTCCACCGGGGCCAAATTCGCAGCTATTCCCTGCCACCTAAGTGCACATACCTATGCCTGTAACTCAAAAATGCCTTTCTTGAATCAGAGGTTATGGCAGAATGGTCGTAGAAAGTATTTTTTGACCGTTGTCTACACATGTTATGTATCGGGCCGGGGATCGAACCCACTATTCTCAGATTTTTCTCAGAACAACTGGGCTAGCCGGTCCGGCTATTAATGCAGATAATCACTATTTTGCATTTTTGTATTCAAATGCAATGTACGCTAAGTGTTTTCAAATGTCCTATGGTAGACATATTATCAATTTAAAGATGTTTGTTTTTGTCTTAACGCCATAAAGATTCCAAGCACAATGGCTGGGCAGTTGTCGGATAAGTACATGGATCAGCTTGAGTCCTGCATTGGCACGGGGCCCAAGATCTTCACCCTGCTCTACAAGATAACTAGGGACGGCTGTGATTGTACAACATTTCACCAGAAGTGTGACAACAAGGGACCCACTGTGACGGTGCTGTACAACCAACAGGACTCGGTGTTTGGGGGATATTCTAGCGCCCACTGGATCAGTAATGGTGGTTACATTCAAGATGCGAATGCCTTCATCTTTCAACTGAAGTATTCAGGCAGCGATAAATATAACAAGTTTCCAATTACAAATCCGTTGCATGCTTTATATGGAGCATCCACAGCTGGACCCTGTTTTGGAAGCGGACACGATCTTTGGACATTCAGTAATACTGTGAACGCCTCTGGAGGTTATTTTGCGTTAACAGGTCACATGAATATTGGGAAGAGTTACAACGCGCAAGGTCTTACTACTGACCAAATAAACAATGGCAGCATGCATGTGACGGAGCTGGAGGTATACAGCATTACAGGTAGGGGGTCAATCCGGTTACTAAAAATAAATATGGAATTAAATTTGCTCATCGACATACATGCGATTTAAATGGACATCTATACAATTACACTCTAGCCTGCGTTGCTTATACACAGCGTCCTTATGTCCACGAGTTTATTATTGTCCAGGTTCTGGACGATCTTTACTATAAAGTATTTGAAATAAAAACAGCACAAATACAATGTTTACATAAAATGTTTAATATATATTTAAGACTTACCTCAATAAATTTCAACTCTGTGATCAACTATATAAAACAACGGTTAGCCATCANGGGGGGGGGGGGGTAAACGTTGTACCGCTATTAATCTGTATCAGATGTATACAGCATTTTCATTGAGTTTAGTTTTACCTTGAGTATTAGGCATTAGCGGCAAAACGCACTTGCTCGTGCGAAGTGAGTTCTATAATCATCACATATCATTGTAAGGTTTAAAGTTGACTACTAAGTTTAAAAAGTACTTAAAATATAGAAGTATATTAGTACTGATTTCAAGGAATTGCTAACATTTTAATTGTAAGTAATATATTCAATTTATATCGTTTGTCATAATCGTTCAAAATCATTTTCACTCTTTTAAGTTCTAAAATATTGTGTTACAATGATGATTTTTTATAAATCTTTGTATTATATACTTATTAAATTCGGTTATATATTAAGTTATTTTCATCTGTTAAAATATATATTTACCTTAAATACAAGTGTACCGTCCTGTAAGCACACTTATTATACAGCTATCAAAGGTCCAAATTATATACTGTCTTATATACTGTCTGTTATGAAGTGATTATATTCAGATGGGCAGCGGAAGAAGACTCCACCCCAGCCACCACAACAACCACCGCCAACACAGCATTGGAGAAAGAATCCTGAATGGAACGAAAAGGTGAAGATCATTCTATATTACAGCATTGTTTTTATATATGTGTAGTAAGCTACGTAGAACCCAATTATATTGTAGGAACGAAAACATCTATACGTATTATACTACCAACATGTCATAAGTATTATCAGATCGAAACGTTCCATGAACCTTTAATAATAGAATCCATACTTATTCGTATACATTGTTCGGATTAAAGTATCTTGAGACGCTTACCGAGGACATCGTATCGTTCAAACCCTCCGGGGAGTTGGGACTCTCAGATGTCCGTATTCTGATGCTGGGTCCAGTGGGGACGGGAAAGTCCAGCTTCTACAACACCATCAACTCGGTGTTCAAGGGTCGTATCTCGCAGAGGGCCCCATGTGGGATCTCCACACATGGCATAACACTTGCGGTATGGGAATAGTTAATATAAACGTGAAAACATGCCTTGGACTGACTGTGGATGCCATAACTTTACCAAAATTTATGTAAAGCGTTATTGAGTTCAAATGAATTATATAATCGCTGAGTCATATCATAGGTTAGGAACTCGAGTGTCTACTAATAGCGTACAAAACGACATTTCAATTGAAATTCTGAGCATATCGTAAGTTAGAACTTCACATATATATCAGAACTATAACATAACAGCTTAATTGAAAATATATATAATCGGGCGTGATATATTTTACGAACTAAGATTATAATTTTTAAAACATTGGAAATAGGTTCGCACCTTATTCATCCAATCGCTTATTCCAATAGGAACTCACAATCCTAACACAACATATCAATTAATATCTGAAATGTTATAAGCATGCATTGCAGTACACCCCTTATGAAGTGAATGTACGTTCTGGAGCGAAGTTGAATTTCCGGCTGTGTGACACACGTGGTCTAGAGGTCACTCAGGGTATTGACAATTTTGAGTGCAACTATCTGCTAGATGGGAACATCCCAGATTATTATGTGGTAATGTCTAAAATATAACTCAAGATATTAATACTTAATTATGCACAAGTATTTTGATAACTGTTTGTTTATTAAATGTGAGTCGGTTTTGACGAAGGACTTGTCGTTAGTCAACATGTACACTTACATGTGCAGGTGATTAATTGCAGGCATATGGCTACATCTACACATGGTGTGTATATAGCTCGCCAATATTAAACTGGCATCGACCTTCACGCACGAATATATTAAAATACCGTAACGTTAAATATATTAGTTACCGTATTAGAAATGATTTATATCGATTAAAGAGTACCTCATGAATGTCCGATATCTGTTAAACTATTCTTAAAGATTGATTCATACAAAAGTAATGATGTGCACTATTCTAACGGTTCTTTATTTATTCATGCGGATTTTTGAAGAATTTGTATCAATAAATGATAAATGGTGCTAACTCAATCACACAATCATTTTCTTTAACTACCACGATAATTTTATTTTCGTGCGTATGTGATATGTAAATTTGGCTGTTAAGTCATTATGCATCATGAAGATCATATAATTTTACATATTATTTAACTATGCTCGTCAATGACATACTTGTATCAATGTGTATGCCCCAACACAGTTGGAGGCTTGCATTAAGATTTGCAGGTGCCCGTCCGTATGTACGTGAATTCATAAGTTGTAAATATGTAATAAATTCTTTTTTAACCGATTAAAGTTTTTCACAGATGAAGGTCCAAAATGTGTTTTTAATCTTAAAGAAATTAACTTTGTCTGCACAGCAAAATACTTATGTCGAATATTGAGTATTGTTGAATGGCCATAACTATTGTTAAAGGGGCGCGTTACGTCAGACTAATGATTATGGAGTTTATAAGTGCCAGGTTTATATTGTCGAGCTATACATTTACATAGACGGTATAATTTTACTTGACAGTTCAACCCTGCCGCTCCAATCAGCCTTGACCATCCCGGGTTCATGCATCAACCAACGGTTACAGAAAATATTCACTGCGTTCTGTTTGTTATCGACGCTGCAACTGTTGACGACATTCCACCGAAATTGGTCGATAAGATGAACAGTTTCCAACGAATCGTTAATCGTAAAGGTTAAATTTGCTTCCTTTTTTCCTATGGCAACTGAGTAGGTTTCGATTACCTTTTTAAACCTAAGTACATTAAGTATACATGCATACAGTTTTTGGACGTTTTATAATTTAATTACATTGCAATAAAGTAAAGCTATTGAGATGCAAAATCATGGTACTAGTATTCCTGCGGGTCATAAAAACTCAATTGTTTGCTTGTTAACGTACTTTTGTAGAAATACCACAGGCCGTCCTTCTAACCAAAGTCGACCTGGCCTGTCAGGATGTTTCCAGTAAAACATCCAACGTTTTCACGAGCAAGAAAATTGAGGACGCGGTGGACAAGGTGTCCGGTCTTCTCGGGTTGCCTAGAAACAACATACTTCCGGTGAAGAACTACGAGAATGAGATGGAACTTGATGACAACATCAGCATTCTGGCGTTGTTGGCACTGCGTAAGGTGTTGCACTTTGCTGAGGACTACACCGAGAACCTTCAGGTGAAGATGAACGCGCTTAAACTGTCTTCTCAGAGGCTTGCAAAAGGCGGTCTCGCAGAAAAAAGCAGTGACTTTATCAAAGAATAACTTCGAAAAGTAGTGACATTTCCTTTCCAAATAAACTTGGCCTCACAACATGTTGTTTTATTGAGATCACAGAACTATTGCGATAGATCAATTCACGTACAACAATCTAAAACACAGCGATTAGTGTATATTGATGTTACATAAATAAATAAGTTCACATTTGCTTGAAAATAAAGACGACATGAAGCTGACTTTTAACAAAACAATAGAAGCAGCCCTCACACAATTATAGTGTATACGTTCCTAGCTTAGCTATATATCTTGTGTGCGTGCGTCTATATTTCTAATCATGCTTGTATGCTTATGCTTCTGTATGGTTTATACTTGGTTTATTCAACGATTGTCTTCTGCTTACACAGCTTTTAGTTATTAAGCTAACACTTGAAAGAAATACCAATACAAGGAAATATGTCTATGAAATGTATGCCATAAAGAACTTCCTCCGTATTAGTTATTTCTAAAGAATATATATAAACAATACAACGAATATATATAATTTAAATGTAGATTAACAGTTATTAAACTACCGTAGTTTTTATGAAAAGAAATAACTAAAATAGATGAATAAAGAACGCACTTTTTACGAGTGATGTGATGTCAAAACGGTAAAAATACAAAAGCGTCAACTGAGCACGGTTTTATTTCTATAATAAGTTTGTTTATAATGGTGTTTTTTTTTTATTTATTTTTTTATTAATTAGTGTATATATTATTAAATAACTTAAAGCATTGGTCAAACATAATCTGTGTGTTGCGGAATAATTATTTTGAGAAGTTTAACCGTCTTGTTCATTTATCTTGCAAGGTAAATATCATGACTTATATGTACGCTTGTGTACCATTGAGATGTTAGTACTAAAAGGTCGAATAGAGTTGTAATGGGAGATTATATTACTTAAATGCATTGTTGTTAGGAATACTGTTGTCATTATATGTGTTAACAACGATATTAAAATGTGTAACAATTCAGTGTCTTTGTGCTGCTTTTATAAGTATTGTTCTTTAAAAAAAGTAAATGTCAAAAATCTTTTCTATTGTGTATTAAACGGCCAACGTACATTGAGGTTGGTGTGGAATATATTGGCATCAACTTCCGGTTTCCGGTTTTAAAGTGAAGGTGACATGTCAGAAGCACTTGTGTTAATGTAATGACGACTTACTTGTATTATATTGCTTGTAATGTTTATTAATAATTGAATATGAGCCAGTTTGAAACCTGTGACAATGTTATTGACTTTTAACGCGCAATACATATTGCCTGTTATTAAATTCAATGCGAAAATGTCGATGGTGATATTGATTAACGATCACAATGATCTAATGTTTTGGTCGCACTTGTAGTCATATTTAGATTTTCATTTGCTTTAGTCAACCTTGATCTTCATAGAAAAAAGTGCACATGATTATTTGGTAATAACTGGGGCTACATACAAACTTAAATGAGCTAAACTATAATTGTGCATCTGATGTAAGAACGGCATTGTAGTATGTTTGAAGAATATATGTTTGCCAACAACAAGTCAAACATGTTTTTAAGACAACAATTCAATTGTTTAAGGGAATGAAACCTTGACCTTTGATCTCAGGTAGAAGGTATTCGATGCCACATGGACGGATACTCGCACGCGCATACTTGTATATTGAACCGCCATGTTTATATCTATATATTGGTTACACCCTATATCGAGCTGATCCCAAATACTTTAATGTGTTAGTACTTATTTAAGACCTATATTTTTTTACTAGAATGTGGTACAACTGTTGCGGAAGTATAACATATTGAAAATAAATCGGATACTTACCATTTAATAAATCGATACAGTATTATCCACCAAAGGGGTATAGTTTGACTTTCCTCAGGTGTACCTTATTTTTTTATGAAGAATAGATTAAACCTACAATAATCTTAACTCGACGGATAAACACGTTTAAAAAAATCCTTCAATAGTGTTAGTAGCACTGTAAGCAGCACTTATTGCCAATAGAAATATGTTATTTTAATTATTTACGAAACGTGAACACGGAAATAAGTCTGCTAAGAAATTGTTTTACTTTAACATAAAGGAATAACAAAACTCCGGAAACATTATCTGGAGAGAAATTCGTTAAAACTCTTTAAAACTATAAATGACAATTATTGTTAATCCAACGTTTGACTTCTACAACTTACGTGTATAAATACGTAAGCCTATATGAACATACAACTAGTGTTTATACAAGCAAAACAAAATGAAACTGCGGCTGCATCACCAGGAGAGAAACCTTAGTATAGCAAGTGGCAGGCAACTATAATGCAATGCGGCTTGGCAGTGGTATGTACGCCAATGAAGGTAATGCAATGCGGCTTGCCAGTGGTATGTACGCCAATGAAGGTAATGCAATGCGGCTTGCCAGTGGTATGTACGCCAATGAAAGTAATGCAATGCGGCTTGCTAGTGGTAGGTTCGCCAATGAAGGTAATGGAATGCGGCTTGCTAGTGGTATGTTCGCCAATGAAGGTTATGCAATGCGGCTTGCTAGTAGTATGTTCGACAATGAAGGTGATTCAATGCGGCTTGCTAGTGGTATGTTCGCCAATGAAGGTAATGCAATGCGGCTTGCTAGTTGTATGTTCGCCAATGAAGGTAAGCAATGCGGCTTGCAAGTGGTATGTTCGCCAATGAAGGTAATGCAATGCGGCTTGCCAGTGGTATATACGCCTATGAAGATAATTCAATGCGGCTTGCTAGTGGTATGTTCGCCAATGAAGGTAATGCAATGCGGCTTGCTAGTGGTATGTTCGCCAATGATTGTAATGTAAAGTAGTATCTATTTCTTTTATATTTTGAAAAAAGTGTATAAGTTAAGGTTCATAAAAAAATACCAAAATTAAAAAAAAAAATAAAGTATCAATAACAACGGTCAAATAATTGTACCATGTGGCTCGGCTATCATCACGTGGTTGGTTATAACGACAAGGATTTGCTACCGAATAGGCATTTGGCACATAACAACTGCCACATATCGATTGTCTGTCTCGCGTGTCATGCAAAAATGAAGTTATAACTGCGTTTATGTTGACACATTTTAGTATGTGATGCTTTAGAAATTGCTCGTGGAAAGTGTATTCCAAGTATGACAAGATATTGTACGCTGTACATACAATATTATAATGAGTAGTTTTCGGGCAGTATCATATAAGCAGTGGCTGCATATACCGCAATATGTTAAACTGAATATCGGTACGCGTGTGTATCAACAAAACTTTTGTATTGGTTCATATTATCCGGCATCAGAACACATACAGCGTTTACGGTTTCACGGTAGGGTTTGGAATAACGCAGGACAGTCGCGCAACATTTACACATTTGTCCAACAGCAGAACAAGATGTTTGGTATTTTACAGGCCTATGAATCATTTCCGTCGTGCAAAGCAAAAAACATGAAAGGTTCTTAAATATCTCACACAAATCTTTCAATGGCAAGTATGCTAGGAAATGTGTACAAACATTCGAACGCGTATGTTTCAGCTGTACAAAGTGCTTGATAAGGTAACAAAATATGTACGACTTGATTTGTATGCGTCGTCAAGACCGAAAAAAAATACCAGAAAAGTTAATGCGCAATAACTGCAAACGTGACTTGAACATCTAACGAAATAAAAAAAACAATGGTTTGATTTGGGTACTTCGTTTAATAACACTCTCCCCAAAAAAATACGTATCACGAGTGGTCTACAAATGATGATCCTAATTAATGTAAATTAATATAAACTGTCCTTTGCACAGCTTTTTAATTATTTTCCTTAGTTTTTAGATCGAGTTTTGTTTTACATGTTAAATGTCAATATAGCACTGGGTCATCACAATTTTGAAAAATGCTTTCCTCGTATTTAATATAACTTAGATTCGGTGAAAAATAGAACCATAAGCTGATTCTGTATCCGATTAGATAAAATGACACTTTAATTGAGCCATTGTTCTACGTCATTTCAAGATTTGAAGTTACATATTTTAATTTTCAAGGGGTCATTTCCCAGAAATTGTTATATGTGTTAACGTCATTACTATGTGCCGAATCTTTGAAAAATCGAAATACTACGTTACTTGTAATAACCTGCATGTTGGAAAAAAGGTGCATTTTTGTCGGCCCAGCTCAAGGAACTTCAGCGAACGGGTTTTATAGTACTGACAACACATGTTCTGTTATGTTCATGTCGCCTTAAGTCTGAACAGATAAAGAAAGACATTTTAGACACGATAGCTAGAACTGCGTTTGACCTAGATTTAATGAGATTAATATGCAGCAGAAAAGTTTAATCCTCAATAGAATTGCGCAAATTTTCAAATTTTAGGGAATGCAAACTTACAACAAGTGCTTAATATTCACCTATAAGTGTTGTATACATTTTGGGATTAACATTAACATTAACTTTTATAAAAAGTTATGATAACATTTTCGACAACATCACAAGAACTAAAGATAATAATGAACACTATTACTCATTCCGTGCTATAAACAGAAAGCACATATTCATTAACACAATGAAAAAGCTATTTTAGTTAGCCTACTTTGTGATTTAGTTAATATTTACAAATTGTTTTACATCTCTATATTAGTTCTTTTCTTTTCTCTATATTAGTTCTTTTCTTTGACATGATTTATATGCAAATTAATGTCAAAACAATGTCGCACATTCTTGTTTGTTAGAGAGTCGTAAAAAGTAACGACAAACATTACAAGACAAAAACAGCGTTCTGTGTACGACCATGAACGGTATATCAAATGAATGCTTTATTAAGGAATCATTGTTTTATATGTAAACAGAATTACACGTATCAATTACATGCTCAGTAGTGCGTAGATATATTTATTTCACAATGACTTCACAACATGCTCTTTAAATAGTATCCGGCATTAAAATATCTGATAATTTAATAAATTAATTCACCAGCACCCGTACAAAAAGAAATCCACTCCCACACTTCGCGGAAAACATCAATGCTATAACCACAAACATCTGGCGCGGTCGACCAACGGTATGTAAATAAACGAATGAAATAAATACATATATTGGTTTTTTGACACCCATCGTATTCATCGGTTATTAACTTAATATACATATACCAGCCCTCGCCTTTACATTAGTAAACAATGCATAGGGCATTCCCATCCATTTGTGGAATAGACTTATTGTGGATTGATTAAATACAGATCATGGTCATAATTCAATATACGATAGTTTGTTCCGTATGCGTTGATGTCATTCGAAAGCAATGCGCGAGATATAAAGACCTTCCGTCATTGACTTGATGTTGATTCTTTAAATAATAATTTTCACTTATGAAAACAATATTGCGTCATTACAATATCGGACTTAGTGGTATTACAAAATGATAAAGATGAATTACTTTTTTATACAGGAGTAAAATTTACCAAATTTACCATGTCTTCATGATGACATAGAATTAGTGTGACATATATTGCTCCAGACCTAAGCTATTTTAACGACATATATATTAACATTGTCCGCATTCCATATCTTTACCGAGACTCTTCGGCTACCAAGAATCAGACCTGGATTTTAGAAGGTGTGTTCTTAAAAAAAAACACTGTATATTTTTTCCAAGACCAATATAAAGTAATATTTTTGTTTTACAAATTACACATTTATATTCCAAACATAAACGAAAAACAGTATTTCACTTGCTTATTAACCTTTTTAAACAAATATCCAAAATAAATCATGTATGATCTGTAACTAATTTTGATGTCATATAATAAAATTGACGTTAATAGCGTAATGTCAAAAAAGAGGTGATGTGTGTCCTAAAATTGCAATATCTTTGCAAATGTAAACGATAGGTAAATGCTATTTTCTGGATTTGTCAATATAGTTCAGCAATATAATGTGAGATATGAACAATTCACATATTTTGTCCTTATTGCGGATTTTCTCCCTAGACGACACATTTATTTCCCAATTATTTTAATGCACCAAACCATTTCGTATGAATATCCGGCATTTGAGCATCAAATTTGGTGATAAAGTAATACATCCGCATCGCTGAATAATTGCATCAACACCTTCACTTCAAGGAAGGCCTCAATGCTTCTACCATATATATAGGACCACGTAATGTGGTTGCTAGTGGTATGTACATATAGGACAACGCAATGTGGTTTGCCAGTGGTATGTACGCCAATGAAGGTAATAAAAAAATCGATCATCATTGACACAAGATGCATTCATTTGCAATTAACTTAATATGCATAACGATACTCTAAGTAACTCCGTTAAGAAACAATTGACATCTCGCCAACTGTCAATCAAATCCTTATCTAAATATCGATCGACCAATCAGCCATCGATTAATCGGGCGCTTCAGTTACCAACGAGCTGTCCGCTATTTTCTAGACACGCTGAATGAAGATATTCACGTTTGTCAACGAGTTTTGTTTGTTTTCCTCTTTAAAAACGTATATTAAATATAGCTAAACGGTGCCAATTGGGATTGTGTAACTCGGGCAATCGACATCCAGAAAAAATAGTTGTTGACATTGCATTTATACCGTTTCCAAAGCCGAAAAAGGATTTCGAGAAGTGTAAGAAATGGATATATGCACGTGGTCGTACCCACGAACAACTGAACGTCAACACTGTCAACGACAATTAAAATATGTTATTATCGAATATATTAGCAGATTTAAATAGCTTATGTAATCGATCTGATCATCACATAATAGTTGGTGTTTTTTTTATATAGTTTTATCAGTTATTATGTGTGTAATAAAAGCAAGGTTCATCTGCATTACTTTAAGAGTAATAAAACTCAGCATGAAGCCTAATGCATGCTGTGTTTTATTACTCTTAAAGTAATGCACTTGATTGTCATTATACATGTTATTTGAAGGTGACACGTGATATCTTATCTAAATAACGGTATCTACACGTGTGCAGACATGTGGTGTCACTAATTAACGCTTTTAATCCACACTTGGATATCGAATGCCTAGTTCTCATTTTTTCCAACGAGTTTCGTTTATTTTGTTCGAAAAAAAAAGGAAATTAAATATTTTAAAACGGTGTTAATATGGTTTATGTAACTCGGACATTCGGTATCCAGAAAGATAAGTTAGATTAATTAAATGTATACCATTTCCACCGCGGAAATGCGGTCTTGACAAATGCGAGTGGAAGCTTCAATGTGTAGAAATACCGAGATCCCCCTTAAAGTTATAGAACATTAAGTTATTTCAAAAACTGGAAATGTCATATTAACATTATTAAGTATGAATTATTTCACGTGTGTATGTAAAATAATAGGGAATATTGGTACCCATTTTGCGAAACTTAACGAAATCCGCGTTATAAATCGTGTTTTGTTTTGTGTCAGAAACAAGTGAAAACCATTTTATGATACTATTTTAATGAGAACGTATCGATAAATGCCATTCTATAAGAGTTATTTATTACTGATATAACCAATTAACGCGGTTACTTGGGGGAAGTCAGTACCTGCGCTGACACTGGTAGCTTTATTAACTAGCCTGACCGAAATCCCCTTCATACAACGCTAATTTATATCAGACAATGACCACAGTGATTTGGTTGTTTTGCACTTTCAATTATAGTGATTTATAAATGTCCCATAAGCAATGTTTAATATTATTAATATCACTTTTATACGTTATAACATGTGGGATTTAGGTACCCACTCGGCGTCAGAAAGCGCGTAAAACTTCACCGAAATGCCAGTTATAAAGCGCTATTTCGTGTCAAATACATGCGGAAAAATGTTTCGTTAATATTTTCGTAAATAACATGGGTAAATACCAGTGTAGAAGTGTTAATTTATTGCTAATACCACCATTTCACGTCGTAACAGGTTCGATTTCGGTAAGCGCGCAAGCGTTTGAGAGCGTGTTTAACGTACCGAAAAACCCGTTATAAATAGGTGATCCTTGATATAAACTAATATTTTTTTGCATTTTGCAGAATAAATAAATGACACAAACCCCTTTTACAAGTGTTATATGATGTGAAAAGGTCCATAAAAATCATCCGGAATATCGCGCAATCTCTATGCATTCTATAGGAAAAGAAGCAAATTTGGTGTTAACTTGTCTAGGTTTCTTATCTGCTAGGCCACGTGATTAAGTGGGCGGAGCGATCATCGTCCAGGCGAGATGTCAATTGACTTAGGACATTCCCGTCCACTTTGGGATGGACAAAATGGGGATTCATTGAAATTAAAAAAAAATGATTATGATCATATTATAATCTCTGATTCTTTGATCCACGTACGTAATTGTACGTAATTGAACTTGAAAAGCATGTACGATATATCCACAGTCTCTGTCATTGTGTAAAGGTGAATTATGTTAATTTGTTTTCGGATTGAATGTGATCTATTATGATACATGTATATGCTATTGTGTAATACATGAATATGCAATTCGATCACGTGTACCGCTTAAGATCCATGTATTACCAATAAGTGGATTCATTCATCATCAAATAGTGTATGTTCGGTTATCTCTAGCAAAAACATATAAAAACCTCGTTGTTATAACTTTCTCAGTTTCTAGCTTGTGCTCTGTGTCCAATTGCTTATGAAAACATATTCGAAAAAAAGGAAACGGTCAATATTTTTCAAACCGCTTTAATGTAGTGTAGGATCATGATTGAAAGTCACAACTAAACATGTTAAAATCCTTTATATCCACAGCACACGGTAATTAAAGTATTCTATATTATTAGTGTGAATTTCTATGGCTATTAGCTTAATGTGTGCCTTGGAGTTTTACCAACTCAGTCCCCATGTTTCAATCTCCAATAAATCAATTACACTACGAACAGACATGTTTTCTCTCAAACGTTCTTAGAACTGAATAAGTTATAATGACCTACAACCCACCAGCTAGTCCGTGTAGATTATGGTATCGATCATATATCGATATTTATTGAATAATCGCGTACCTATTTTAACTCTGCTATTGACTAACGTCGAAACTAATAGCTATTGCAATTATAATCCCCTTGATATATCGATAGATCACAGAAGATTGTGTCTGGTATAACATTTAGATCAATCCAAATTCTAAATAACGGTATATTTAATTAATTTAGAAATTCATCAAGAAAAGAATGCTTGTTTATTTTTTATCTTTTAGTATATCGTCCGTAAGCCAATACTTTGCATTGGTTACTTACGAAAGACTCTTACATGTGTATTTCTGCATCGGCAAACAAACACCTTATAATTTGGAGTTTTGATGCACTGAGAAATGAAGTCACGTTCTGAGAAAACTGGGCAAAATACATGTGCGTAAAGTGTCGTCCCAGATTAGCCTGTGCAGTCCGCACAGGCTAATCCGGGACGACACTTTCCGCCTAAACTGGATTTTCGCTAAGAAGAGACATCATTTAAACGGAACCTTCCATAAAAGCGGAAATTGTCGTCCCTGATTAGCCTGTGCGGAATGCACAGGCTAATCTGGGATGACAATTTACGCAAAGCATTATGCCCAGTTTTCTCAGAACACGACATATATTATGATCTCGTCATGTCCATATTAATTGGTATACACGTGTAATTACATTAATTGACGGGAATGTTTGAGAGTTTAGTGCTAAATCATTTTTCCCATCGACGTAACCATAAATACCTTGAAAAAAGATATACGGCGTTGGTGTTAATTGGATTGTGTTGATTAAAAACGATAGTCACTGAAATCCATGAGATCAAAGATTTATGACTTATGTCGGGTGCTGTTTTTTCTGAACAATTCTTAGCCGCATGGTATCTAGATCTACATACATTGAAGGTTTCAGAATACATTTTTTTCTTTCTTAGCATGTTTCCTACTGCCATGGTATTTTGCATGCAAAATCAAAGTTTAAAAAAAAAATACCGAATACTTAGGGATTCTTAGACATTCCAAGTTGCCATCAAGCAATCTTTGCCCCCACTTGTTTTTGACATAGTTTACATTCATATTGTTATATAAATAATGTCGCACATTATAGTTAGTAAGAGGGTCGTAAAAGATAATGGCAAAACAACGATTGAAGAGGAAAAAACAGCGTTCTGTGTATGACCATGAACGGTATATCACATGAATGCTTTATTTAAATATATCATTGTTTCATATCAAAAACAGAATCAAACGAACTAAATAAATATTCAATAGTAGAGTAGATATATATATTTCCTAATGACTTCATAACATCATCTTCAAATAGTATCCGGCATTAAAACATCTGATCGTGTAATAAATTAATACACCCGCACCCGTACAAAGAAGAGTCCACTCCAATACTTCGTGGAAAACATCGATGCTATAACCACAAACATATAGGAAGGTCGGTCAGCGGTATGTAAATAAACAAATGAAATAAATATCTTTATAACCTTCGACACCCATCTTATTTATCGTTTATATCTTTATATACATATACCAAACCTCGCCTCACACCGATAAACAATGCATTTGACATTTCAACACTGTATGGAATAGGCTAAATGTGGATTGAGTAAATAAAGATCGGGATCCTATTTCAATATGAGATAGTTTGGTCCTTTTGCGTTGATGTCATAAGAAAGCGATGCGCGAGACATATAAACCCTCCGTCATTGGTCTGATGTTTCTATTTTCAGTAATAATTTGTACTTATGAAATACATATAATATTTAGATTGCCTGCATTCCATAGTTTCTAAAGAGACACTTTACCATAGTAATCAATGAACATAACTGGAATTCAGAGGGTGTGGTCTTTAAGCAAACTGTAATATAAATATACAGTTTTTGTTTTACAAATGACATTTGTTTATCATTCACAAACAAAAACAAAACAATATTCCCCTTGCTTATTTACCTTTTTAAACAAATACTTAAAAAAAAAATATTTATGATCTGGAACTTATTTTTTCGTACTTCGCATATTTCCTTTTGCCAAGGTATTCTGCATCCAAAATCAAACTTTAAGAAAACATTACCGAATACATCGGTTTACCTTTAAAGATTCTCAGACATTCCAAGCTGCCAAAAAGAAATCTTCTGCTCGACATAGTATATATTCAAATTGATGTCTAACTAATAGCGCATATTATAGTTCTTAAAAGAGTCGTAAACAATCATGGAAATAAAAACGATTAAAGAGGAAAAAACAGCGTTCTGTTTATGACCATTAACGGTATGTTGAAAACATGCTTTACTAATGATTCATTGTTTTCATTAAAACAGAATCAAACGTAATTAATACTTGTTCAATAGTGCCTAGATATATTTATTTCCCAATGAATTCACAACATTCTCTTCAAAAAGTAGCCGGCATTTAAATTTCTGATAAATAAATAAATTAATGCACCCGCACCCCTACCACAAGGAATCCACTCCCTCATCTCTCGGAAAACATAAATGCTATAACCACAAACATCTAAAACGGGCGGCCAGCGGTATGTAAATAAACGAATGAAATACATACATTTATTACCTTCGACACCCATCTTATTCATCGGTAATCAATTTAATATGCATATATCAGCAATCGCCGTTACACCGATAAACAATGCATATGACATTCACATCCCTATACCTTTCTATTTAGAAAAAAGTAACAGAAGACATTCCCATCCGATTTGGGGTAGAGAAAATGCGGATTTATTTATATTAACAACGATTATACTAATATTTTAATCTATAATATTTTGGTCGACGTACGAAATTGCACTTGAAAAGCATGTTCGAGATATTTACTGTGTCTGTCCTTGGCAAAAGTTCATTAAATTGGTTTTCAGCTGGAATGTTTGATCTATAATGATTTATGATATTTTGTTCATACATGAATATGCATTTCGATCTCGTGTACAACTTAAGATCCATGTATTACCAATTCATTCAATATAATATTCTGTTTGTTCGTTAATCTCGAGCAGTAACATATGAAACAACCACGCTTTTATACCTTCCTGAGTTTCTAGCTACTAGGAAACTACTGTTAGAAGTTTCGTATCCGAATCACCTGCATGCAATCCAGCATTCGCAAGTCGGTCTCAATACTTTGATTGTGACTTAAAAACACTTCATAACTATGAATGCCAAACATGCGATTAAAACACCCATACTCGTTTGTATTTTCATATCAAGGACGAAAATGCGTTGGTGTATGGTGCTGCGTGTTGTCATGATGCTCAAAAGTTAAAACACTCTAGATCAGTTGTTATGTAACATTCACGTTTGTCAGCTGGCATCGTGGGTTTTAGCTACCGTACTTGACATCCCAGAACATTGCTACAAAAGGTATTTTAACTGATCTTGGTAGGGTAGAAGGGACATTATAACATATCAAAAGTTTTCCGCAATCGGATCTACGGAAAGTGTTTTTTTTTCAAGATTGCCACCAATACCTATTATTGATCATAACTATGTAACTATCCAATGAAATCAGATATACAGGCAGTTCGCACAAAACAACTGCCACATATCGATTGTTTGTCTCGCGTGTCATGCAAAAATGGAATTTATAACTGCGTTTATTTTTACACATTGTAGTATGTGATGCTTAAGAAACTGCTCGTGGAGAGTATGACAAGATAGTGTACGCTGTACATACAATATTAAAATGAGAAGTTTCCGTGCAGTATCATATAAAACAGTGGCTGTATATAGACAATCCCAGAAATCGATTCCTTCCCGGATTACC
>VMBQ01000836.1:193173-224569 GCA_007657795.1 Dreissena rostriformis | reverse complement strand
TTTTTAAGCTAAAATCCATTTCTTCTTTTAATTTAAGTTGTTTATGAATTTTGAATCTTAAAATGAAATATGTCCCACACCTATAAACACAAAGTTCAAAGTCATTGAATGAGCATTTTTACTTTTTATATTCTCTAGAAACGCACACGCGATATTGTTAAATTATAATGCTGAAGCGCATCGCCAGAGATCGCACACATAGCGCACAAGAAGCGCTCACAAAACGTACAAAGGCACACAGTTGAATTTAAGAGTTCTAAACGCTGTAACTGTATTGATAAATAAACAAAATTTCAAAGTTTATTGGCAATTCGGCATGCTGCCTTTGACAAAATACATATACACAGAAGACAGATGGCTAATACAAGAAATCATACCATAATACGTATTTACAGATGGACAGATATAAAACTCAATAAACGGTTGCATAATAAAAATAATGGGTATGAAATTATAGAACAGGTTTGTGAGTAAAAATGCAATTATAAAGCAGCTAGACGATTACTATTCTCGCATCTTAGTTTGAAACCTAAGAGCAATGCCCCAGACTTCAGAACCATATTGTATGACTTGACTGTGTAACTTATAAATCAAAAAGAGCTAGTTTGGTTTTGACATCTTATTTGACACGGCTCAAAACAGATACATGATGATAATTTGCTTTAAGTAATTGTTCATTTAATACATTCATAGTATTAGACATTTTTTTCCAGTGTAAAGGATTTGTATAGCCTGTTATAAACAAAAACACAAAACTATTGAAAATGTCAATAAACCTTGTATTTATTGCCCATAAGTAGTTGCACCTGCTTTTTTGTTCAACTATACATATTTTTGTTTTATTTACATTCATTTTCATACCCAATTCAGAAGAGTCGATGTATATATCGTTAAGTTAGTTCTGTATGCCTACTGTATAAATAAAAAATAATATAAAATCATCAGCAAATAACAGCATTAAAACAAATAGAAAATGCAAATTGTCATTTGTAAAATTTTGAAGAATAATACAATCTTTAATATCATTAGAAAAAAACAAAATACAAAATACATATAACAGGGGTTCCCCTTGTTTAATACCAAGAGAGACCTCGAAGAAGTCTGAAGATGAAACATACTGAGATTTTTCATACATGGCTTAACATTTGTATATATAATGTGTATAATTGTTATTATTTTGATACTGAGACATTATCAATTATTTTTAACTCATAATGCTTCGTGGATGACTGTACAAAATGCCCTTTCATTATGAATGAAAGCGCAATACATGTATAACATGTATGACGCTGTGTAAGATAAAAAAAATACAATCCGTTGTGCTTTGTTTGATTCTATAACACCAGCAGTTTATTCTTTTTCGTAGACATAATGACACTATTTTTGAACATGTTTAAGGGTGATTAATGCCCTCGTGGTTGAATGCATACGCCTCAGACCTCAAAATCATTTTTATTGACCCACACAAACGCTTGAGCAAAAATTATTTCTAAACTAAATCATTATGAAATAGTATTAATACTATGGTAAATTCTTAGAACATGCCATGTAAAGTAGAAGATGTAATTTTAAAATTGATACGAATTCAATGGACACTATTTTAACGTTACGAACAACGCCGATATACACCATGAAAAACCCACAATAAATACGTACGCATATAAGCTATCTCTATGCCCCAAATGCATATCAATATCTACAAACGAAATGTCTTGTTTTCTTAACTAAAGCAAACGATGAGATTGCGACTCAGTGTTTTAATTAAATGTTTCTGAAAACTATAATTTCTGCCATAAGTGTGAACTAATAAATACTCGTAGGTATAAAGATACGATGACCTTACCCGTTTTGTAGAAAACGCTGTCTATAGCGTGCAGTAGGCTGGCTTTGTCGTGATAATGGTTCAAATTGAAGCCCAGCGTTGGAAGGGTCGCAAACGTGACCAAACCCACCTGTACTTTGTTTGGACCTTAGGTTAAAATAAACATCTATATGTGAAATTGCATCACACAATGGACATATCCTGAATGCGCTTGATTTGTTTTTGGAAAACAACAACATTTATTAGTAGGTACAATCAAGGCAGACTTCTTCTATCTAATAGTTATAGTTTAATACAATTAAATACAGATGAGCTGGTATAATCTTTGGAAAAAATCAAATTGGTGAGCTTGATTTGTACCAACAGATAATTAGATTGGTATACATACAAAACGCACAATCGACGCAAGAAATATAGGAAAATAGACGGTATACGAACGTTGATGTTTAATAGTGATGGAAGGTTGTAAGATAAATCTGATGAAATAATTATGCTGACATATGTCGCAGATGCTTGTCTCCGCAATTCTTATCTGACTTATATCCACATAAATGTATTGTGACTAAATTGGTTTCCGATGTTAACGTAGGCCCCGTGAATGCAATCGCCCAATTAATATTGGTGAAAACAAGAGTGGATATGTAGAGGTTGTTTGTTACTTTATTTGTCTATGAAACTGCAGACAATGAAAACCTGTTCAATCCAAAAAAATATTGTTTCAGCCAATTTTAATGTTATATGACTGTGTTCAACAGACATGTTTAATATATATTATATATATGTGTTATGTCTTCTGTTGTCTTGGTTTATATCTGATTTTCACATTTGAAAACGAACTTTCCATTTAATACGTTTGGTATTTAAATAAATGCAATAATTCGGTCTACTCTGTCGGGAAATATGTTCGCTGTTTCATTTAATAATAATAAAGGTCACAACTTTGATTAGACAGTTACATGAAAAACTACTGATTAAATATGCCCGAGAAATGTTAAAATAAGCTTGAGTGATTCGTCTCACCGATGTCGTAGTTATTTGTGAAGTTCCTCACGAATTGCAGCTGTTTCTGGAAGTTGGAAAGGCCCTCGCTAGCGGATGCATCCAGGAGGAATACGATATCCGCCTTGTCGTGCCTGCAGTCTGTGACGGGTATAAAATATATGTATTGATTTTAGTGTAAGAAAGTGTTATCGTATACTCATTTCATGAGGTTGTTTGCCTAATGGCCTTTTGTTACAAAGGTGTAATTGAAAGATATAGTTAAACTTGTGCACCAGAAAAAGTGAAATGATCGGGTCAATTATTCACTACAGGACGAATTTATAGGTGTGGGAGCCTTTTAACATTAAAAGAGCCGTTTAACAATTCTGGGTTGTGATACATAAGTTGCAAACCTGACTTTTTGTATGTTATATAATACTTTTTGTAAATGTATCCTGTTCCGGAAACACATTGTTGGTGCCTTATCTAAATTTGTCAGATACAAAATGGTTAATACATAGTTAGCCTTATAACACATGATTGAAGAAAAACTTAATTAACACTATGTGCATCAACGTCTGATTACAATCGAATGTAACGAATGTATAAAACAATGAGAAACAATAACACGAAAAATATTTTGACAACGTTGAAATGAAGACATCCTTATAGCGAACGATTTTGCGAATGTAGTATTATTTTTCTTTAAATGATATCCGTACCGGATTTTGTAGTTGGCATTGGTGTAGTCGTTGACGTAGTTGGTTTATGAGTGGTTATTCTTGTGGTTGTGGTAGTTGGTTTATGAGTAGTAGTAGTAGTTGTTGTGGTGGTCGGTTTCGGAGTGGTGGTAAGTGTTGTAGTTGGTCTAGGAGTAGTAGTGGTAGTTGTTGTCGTGGTTGGTTTCGGAGTTGTTGTAGTTGTTGTGGTTGTGGTTGGTTTCGGAGTGGTTGTAGCTGTGGTAGTGGTCGGTTTTGGTGTTGTGGTAGTTGTAGTAGGGGCAGGCGTTGTAGTTGTTGTAGTTGTTGTAGTATGGGCGGGCGTTGTAGTTGTGGTAGTTGTTGTAGTTGGTCTTGGCGTAGTGGTGGTTGTAGTAGTAGTTGTTGGCATTGGCGTCGTAGTTGTAGTGGTGGTTGTAGTAGGGGCGGGCGTTGTTGTTGTCGTAGGAGCGGGCGTTGTAGTTGTGGTAGTAGGGGCGGGCGTTGTTGTGGTAGTGGTAGTGGTTGTAGTGGTTGTTTGGATCTTCGTGGTCAAATCATCTGTAGCTGGAACGGAGCCCGGACAGGTTTGTGCCTCGATCCCTGGACCCGTTACCACGTAACCGATCTATTATAATAATATTAAATAATAACAGGCAAAAGATTGCACGTAAAAAATAGAAGTATACATATACTAATTTTAAATAGGTTTTAACTTAAATTGCCTTTTTCTGACTGAATCTGAAATAACTCACACCTGTTGTTCAACGTATTTTCACGACTCTTTCCTGTAGTTTTAAGTTAATTTGCAAACCGCTCATATTTTGTTGAATGTTTCTCTGAATACCTCTCAAATTGAAGGCTAACGTAAATTTTGCAATATTCTTCCCCTTCTCGATAGCCGCTACGCTTGGAGTCCGGATACAAGGATAAGAAAGATATCGTTGGTGTTTAATTTTAAAGTATATCTTCAAACCGCTGATGTTTAGGTTCAATAACATTTGCAAACCGTTGGTGTTCAAGGGTAAGGATATCTTCAATTCTCATGTATACTTTAAAATAACTTTCCTATCCCAAATTTGTCGACTTGTCGAATGGATAAGCGACTAAAGTCGCATAGTTCATCAGTCCAAACTAACATTGTGATTTTATAATTAAAGCCACATCAAACAGTATCTTTACTCGTGCTTATCTGACACATATTTGCATTGGATATTAAACATTTAGTTAAATGCAGGCTGTTATTGCTATATGATTAATCTTATCTTTTTGTAACAGATCAATCAATTGTGGAGAAATTGAATCCTGATGGTCAAAGTGTTTCTTCAAATCTTCAAATAACCAGCCTGTTGTTAGAATATAATCCACCAAATCGCAACTGCAAGGTGTTTGTTATAGTTTGACTCAGGGTTCATAATATATCTGCCAAATCATTAACTCAAACTGATTCAAATTAGATCTGCCATGTAACTTACCTGGTGTTCAAAATATATCTGCAAATATCCCGGGTGAGTTGCGTCCTTCGTTGCGGGCTTACAGTCGAATTCATACATGTACCCTATGGGATTACCATTTGCGTTGGGGTTTGGGTACACGGCCTTCTCTACATTATAGTTGCAGATGCAGTCGAAATCGGCCGCTACAGACGCAAAAACTGCCACAAGAATCGTCACCAACAAACTGGAACAAACTTGTATGGTGTTATGTTGTGCTTAAAAAGCAAATCAGATCTATTTACCCAGTAAATTTGTAATTTTGCATTATTAGTTTTAAATACAATATTGATTTCATACGGGCAGAGTTATTGTTTTATGGTTTGTATGCACGCCAAGCGGACCGAGGACATGTCGGATGAATGCGTATACATCAAACGAGCAAATGAAGGGTGAATAACAATTAAGTTGACTTTATACACCCTGGGCGAACGTCAATAGCATCTGCCTTGGGCGAATGTTAATACCATCTAAACAAACACACGTGAAACAAATGCTAAAACAGCTGACAACTGACACCTAGGCGAAGGTCAAATTTCCCACCGTTGGCCATGAAGGGCGAATACCAATACTGCTGACCACTCATGCCTTCCGCGAATAACAGTAGAGCTGACTGTTGATATGTTGGGCGATTGCAAATACAGGGCATGTACGGCTATTGTCAATACATCTGATCGAAGATATGTAGGGCGANATGATATGTAGGGCGAATGTGGTAACATCTGACTAAGGATATGTAGGGCGATTGTGATTACATCTGACTGAGGATATATAGGCCGAATGTGATAACATCTGATTAAGGATATGTATGGCGATTATCAATGCATATGACTGAGTATATGTAGGGCGATTGTGATAACATCTGACTGAGGATATGTAGGGCGATTGTGATAACATCTGACTGATGATATGTAGGGCGAATGTGATAACATCTGACTGAGGATATGTAGTGCAATTGTGATTACATCTGACTGATGATATGTAGGGCGAATGTGGTAACATCTGACTAAGGATATGTAGGGCGATTGTGATTACATCTGACTGAGGATATATAGGCCGAATGTGATAACATCTGATTAAGGATATGTATGGCGATTATCAATGCATATGACTGAGTATATGTAGGGCGATGGTCGATACATCCGACCGAAAATATGTAGGGCGATTGTGATTACATCTGACGGAGGATATGTAGGGCGATGGTGTTTACATCTGACTGAGGATATTTATGGCGATTGTAAATACATCTGAATGAGGATATGTAAAACGATTGTCAATACATCTGACTGAAGATGTGTAAGACGATTGCCAATACATCTGACGGAGGATATTTATGGCGATTGTCAATACATTTGACTAAGGATACGTTGAGCGATTGTCAATGCATTCGACCGACGATATGTAAGGCGATTAAATACATCTGTACGAGGATGTGTAGGGCGATTGTTAATACATCTGGCCATGAACATGTAGGCCGATTGTCAATACATCTGACAAAGGATATAAAGAATGATTGTTAAGTAGGACGATTGTGATAACATCTGACTAAGAATATTTAGGGCGATTGTCAATACATCTGACTGCGAATAATTAGGGCGATTGTTATTACATATGACTGAGGATATTTGGAGCGATTGTGAGAACATGTGACTGAGGATATGAAGGGCGATTGTGATTGCATTTGACTGAGGAAATTTAGGGTGATTGTCAATATATCTGACTGAGGAAATGTAGAGCGATTGTGATTTCTTCTGACTGAGGATATTTAGGACGATTGTGATTACATCTGACTGGGGATATTTAGGGCGGTTGTCAATACATCTGACTGAGGGTATGTAGAGCGCTTGTCAATACATCTGACCGAGGATATTTAGGGCGATTGTGATCATATCTGATTGAGGATATGTAGAGCGATTGTCAATAAATCCGACCAAATATGTGTAGTGCGATTGTGATTACATCTTATTAAGGATATGTAGGGCGATTGTAATTACATCTGACTGAAGATATTTAGGGCCATTGTCAATACATGTAACTGAGGATATTAAGGGCAATTGTCAATACATCCGAACGAAGATATGTAGGGCGAGTGTGATTACATCTGACTTAGGATATGTACGGCGATTTTCAATATATCTACTTGAGGATATGTAGAGCGATTGTGATTACATCTGACTGAGGATATAAAGGGCGATTGTGATTACATCTGACTGAGGATTTTTAGGGCGATTGTCAATATATCTGACTGAAGACATGTAGAGCGATTGTCAATACATCTGACTGAGGATATTTAGGGTGATTGTGATTACATCTGACTAGGGATATTTAGGGTGATTGTCAATACATCTGACTTAGGATATTTAGAGCGCTTGTCAATACATCTGACTTAGGATATTTATGGCGATTGTGATTACATCTGACTAAGGATATGTAGAGCGATTGTGATCACATCTGACTGAGGATATTTAGAGCGATTATCAATACATCTGACTGAGGATATTTAGAGCGCTTGTCAATACATCTGACTGAGGATAGTTATGGCGATTGTGGTTACATCTGACTGAGGATATGTAGAGCGATTGTGATTACATCTGACTGAGGATATTTAGGGCGATTGTGATTACATCTGACTGAGGATATTTAAGGGGATTGCGATTACATCTGACTGAGGATATTTAGAATGATTGTCAATACATCCGACCGAATATATGTAGGGCGATTGTGATAACGTCTGACTGAGGATTTGTTGGGCGATTGTGATCACATCTGACTGAGGATATTTAGGGCGATTGTCAATACATCTGACTGAGGATATGTAATACGATTGTCAATACATCTGACTGAGGATATTTGGCCGATTATCAATATATCTGACTGAGGATATGTAAGACGATTGTCCATACATCTGACTGATGATATTTAGGGCGAGTGTCAATACATCTGACTGAGGATATTTAGATCGATTGTCAAAACATCCGAACGACGATATGTAAGGCGATTGTAATTACATCTGACGGAGGATATGTAGGGCGATTGTCAATATATCTGACTGAGGATATGTAGAGCGATTGTGATTATATCTGACTAAGGCTATGTAGGGCGATTGTGATTTCATATGACAGAGGATATTTAGGGCGATTGTCGATATATCTGACTGAGGATATGTAGAGCGATTGTGATTACATCTGTTTGAGGACATGAAGGCCGATTTTAAATACATCTGACTAAGGATACGTACAGCAATTTTCAATACACCCGACCGAAGATATGTAAGGCGATTCAATACATCTAAACGAGGATTTGGTGGGCGATTGTTACCACATATGACCATGGACATGTACGACGATCGTAAATACATCTTATTTAGGACATAACGGTGTTGTAATTATATCTTATTGAGGACATGTAGGGCTATTGTATTTACATTTGACGGAGGACATGAATTGAAATGTCCAAACATCTGACCAAATAAATGTAGGGCGATTACTTATTTAATTGATCGAGAACATGAAGGGCGATAACCAATACATATCACCGAGGACATTTAGTGCGATTGTAAATACACCTGACAACGGTCATGTAAGGCAAGTTTTAATACATCTACCCGTAGACATTTTAGGCGATTGCCAATACTTCAAACCGAGGACATGTAGGGTCAATGTTTATACATTTTATTAAGAAACTGAAGTACGATTATCAGTACATCCGACCAAGGGTATGTATGCGATGATCAGTACATCTGACCATGGATATGTATGCAATTATCAGTACATCTGACCAAGGATATGTAGGCGATTATCAGTACATTTCACCAAGGAAATATAAGCAATGTTCCATACATCTGACTAAAGTCTTTATTGACAATTTTAAATGCGTTTGACCTATGACATTTATGGCGATTGTCAATACATCTGACCGAAGATATTTGGGATGATTGCCTTACCAAGAAAACTGATTTATTACAATCATAATGATGGGATCTCGGACAAGAATAGTATTCAATGGTATTTTAAAAAGGACAGTTAATCGTTTCAAAAACACGTTGTACTTAGACGTGCATTTATTAGATATTGTATGCAATAATGTTAATACGTTTAATTATGTCATATAATTGTTTTCAACGCATATCTCAGAATAGCTCGACACACATGGTACAAGTCAATACGCTTTCATTAACGGAGATAAACATAATACGACATAAAGAGTTAAACCTGATTAAAATAA
This sequence comes from Dreissena rostriformis, assembly GCA_007657795.1. Taxonomy (NCBI): domain Eukaryota; kingdom Metazoa; phylum Mollusca; class Bivalvia; order Myida; family Dreissenidae; genus Dreissena; species Dreissena rostriformis. The sequence continues at coordinate 215,351 of VMBQ01000836.1, read as the reverse complement.
AAAACCTTTTGAAGATATATTGCTTTATCTGTCAAACATAACCATATTCTTGATCACTGAACGCCGTCACTGTTACTACTATTCGTTAAATTTATGCAACCAGATTAACACGTTATTGTAAAATATAAACAGATGGCCGGTCTGTAAAAATCTTATAGAATATACGTACCTAAACATTTCTATTCCTTTGGGATCTTGAACATATGACACTTTTCTGGATTGGGTCCGCGTGAGGCATGTCATTTATAGTTAAGGCTAGACAAACATAGCAACCAAGTTTCATGCAAGCAGGACAGCAATATCTCATGACCTATCATGGTAGCACAATTCTAGTTTGTTAAATAATGTATGTCAACGTTAACACTGGTAGGATAATAGTATGATATGGTTATTGATGACAAATCTCGTGGAATATATACTGTGAGTTTCAAACAGGTCCCAAATATAACTAGAGTGTTAATTTCTATTCATCTAAGATCTCAAACATGACAAGGTTCTCTTTTGAAAATCACAAACAAAATACACATGCCCTTTTGTCATAACTAGTGCAACCGTTATACGGTACACATGTGAGGAATATATACTTTTTAATTTACATATATTGCCTTTGTGGATTGTGTATATATTAATAATCAAAACATAAAGTCTACGGGATAATTGTCCTCATAACATAACATATGTATTATTACAAAAAAACTAAAAGTTGTATTAATTCTTATCACTGTAATTCATCATTAAGACAAAAATGTAAAAAAAGGTGGTATTTGGAGATTAATTTGATTAATCTATTTGTAATTCTCCTGTTGTAAAAAAATACTACTAATTTGGAATTTACTGAATATCATTGTTGTGATTCGCTTTCTATAACGCAACCTGAACCGAATATTTCATACTCAAACTTTAATTGGTTTGTTGCCTAATAGATAAGACAAACATGTAACTATCTTATCATCTTCTTACAGGCATAGGGGGGGGGGACAAATGTCAATTTCGTGCAACGACAAAGCATTTGAGATGTTCAATCCCATTGACTAAAGTAAATCAAAGGGCGAAAACTAAACATGTGACAGAGAAATTGAATCTTCTTAAAACTCAATTATGAATTTATTTTTTATTTAACATGTATTTTTTCAGTAAAAAACTGGTACATGTACACGTATTTGAATAACACACACAATTATAAACATATTTAAACGAAAACCGCATTTGCTTTGCAGATGTCAAAATGTGTGCATAAAAATACATTTCACTTAAATGTTATATAATGGAATATTAACCCATGTTGTATTTAAGTAGTAAACCAATTCTCTTGCGTTTTGTTTATTTCGTCGAGAGTATGATGTCAAATTTCATTGTTAATATTCTTGTTGCCAGAATACACATGTGAGATTGATATTGGTTTGATGTGATGCTTTTTTCTATTATAACACAATGTTTTGAACAACTTTCTGACCATTATAATGTCTCCATATTATGACCAACCAGGAAACATTAAGCCCGATGTCGACAGGACAATGGCTTGCTTTTAAAAAGGAATGTTGAATGCTACATGTATAAATTGTTCAAATTATGTTCTGTTCTGTTCAAATTAATCATAAAAGGTTAATGTTTCTTGACAGCAGTGAAAAGCACACGTCGGTACTTAACAACTTAATTGTCCGCTTGAGTTCAGACCTAGCGCATGCGTCTGTTATTGACCTCTTCAAGCGTTGTCAGGCATTCCGACTCATTCTAAATACTGTTCTAAATTATGACCAGATGACCATGTTTCGTACGAAATTCGTTCATATTATCTAAAACAATCCCTCACTCTCCCCTCTACTTTGTTTCAGAGTATAGACTATAATGTTGCTAGTGATTCGGAACTGATAAAATCAATGTACCTTTGTAAAGAGATCCGATGATCATTTGTGAAATTTAAAAAAATATAGTTTTTTATTCCCTCTGGTAAGGAGATTTACACAAAGATTGCAATCGGGAAAGGATTTGGACCCATTCACACATGAGTTAAAATATGCCCTGTATTTTTAAGTGTTGTATCAGACTTGCAGTGAGTGACACGTTCCAATCGTACCAAAAATGGTGATGTCTTAAAAGTCTCTAGCACAATTGTAACACAATATGTGTCCTCCCCACATCCATGCATTTATTCTGCACCATAAATTCTACAACGATAAAAAAGACAAAGGCGCATGTCTGTTTATCACCATGTTATCTGTTTGTTTAAATGTGTGTTCGAGTCGAAAGCTTCCTGCAAAGAAATAAGCAGTTGTCATAGTCTCTTCTCTGATGGTCATTACAAACGAAATTCGTAAAGCGTCACTAAGTATATAACATACTATTAGGTATGTCTTAGAAAGTTCATATTATTGTCTTTGATGTAATATACATGTGAAGTCCTTGTTTGCGAATCTTTCATTTCGGAATTAAGTTGCTGTGGTTGTGGTTCTTATCGGCATAGTTGTATTGTAGTGGTAGTGGTTGATCTTGGTGTTTTGGTTGTGGTGGGAGTGGTTGTATATGCGGGCGATATAGTTGTGGTAATAGTTGTAGTTGGTAATTGGTGATGGGGTAGTTGTGGTGGACGTGGTGGTGGTAGGTGTTGTATTTTTGATGGTCATTTTGGTAGGCAAAGGTGTTGTAATTGTAGTGCTGTTGCTTTTAGTGGTGGTGTGGATTTTTGTAGTCAATGCATCTGTAGCAGGGATTAGCCCGAGCATGTATGTGCTAAAATATTTATAAAAAAAAACCCACATAAACGTGAAACTTATTTGAATATTTATAATGTATAATACTGAGAATAGCATATGGAAGCGTATTTAAGAATTCAAATGTATTTTCACGTATACAAATGACATGTCTTTCTTTCTCTTAGCAACAACGATCAATCAAAATAAATATAAAATCTTTCACTTCTTTATTGTTTAAATATTTTATTAACAACGCCAAATGTCTTTGTTGAATCATCGAAGGATTGGTCCCTGTCAATCTGAAAGAAAAACAATCTTATTGTTAACAGTGCATAACATATTGGCAAATATATGAATGTCTTACACAACTAATCGCGAGATTTAAAGTTATCATTTGTGTAATCATCGGTGGTTTTACAAAATAAATTATAATAATGAAACTTACACAGTGAAGCGCTATCATATTTTAGCTGTAGCTGAAATATCGAATAAAAACACACAAATATACTATGTTGATCTTGATAAATTTGAACATGTGATATATGAATATATTTGCAGGAAAGCCTTGGAATGGTTATAATGTTAGAAAAAAATCAGTTTTACAAAGGAAAAACAAAAAGGAAAAAAGAAATATTTGCGTACTAAAACTAAGAGCAAAAATACTTTTCAAAATTATTACAATTCAACTAAATCTTTGGATACAGTACAACGATATGAAGAATTCAAGTAAATGTCAATTCTTAATGCATACCTTGCACTGGACTCGCAGCGGTGGTGGATTGGACCTCTGAAAAGAAAAGCAATGAATGTTGTATGGAATAAAGTTGTAGTGAGCATCGATTGACGGTAAATGCCTGGTGAACATCAATAACCGTCTAGTGCCATATCAAATTACACAGCTAACACTTTTTCTTTGGAATACTAATAATACGTTACACATAATGTTTTTGTAATTTTATACATTGAAAAAGACCAAATCTCGTAAATTACAATAAATATTATTTCAAAATAAAACTACTCTACATGCACTTTCAGAACTATTGGCCATATGAGGGTTTGTTCAAATAATTTTACCAATCAAGGGTTTATGTCGTGGTTAACAAACTCAAATGTTTCAAAATCGAATCGAATTATTCACAGAACAGACAATCATGCCCGTTAATTTTGTCTACGGATTAAGTGCATGAATATACATATTCGAACTTGTAATCTTCATCCCCACGTTTCTTTGGAACAACCAATCTTATCCATAGGTTCAACCGACCTGACTTATTTTATCTACCAATAGTAGATGCATTGAGATAAAACAGTCGATATGATATGTAAATAGGAGACGATTTTTAATGGCTCAAGTTGGTTTGTGTCACGAGATTAAGTTGTTTTCACATAATCTAGGCAATTTCGAACAACCTTTATAAGGTATATTGTTATAGTTATAGAAAAGACTAAACATTTACATTCGCAAGCGGCTACCTTGATACCAGCCCTAAGCGTTCTCAGAGAGTTAAAGTCCGACACCGTGAACACGTGGCTAGATCCGATACGATCGCGTTCAGCTCTGCGCTGTTGATGTTGGAGCCGATGCCGATGGCGATGACGACGACGTGTTGCTGCTTTAGTAAGTTTGCCGCCTGAATGGTGGCGTTCCTGTCGGTGGACGCGCCGTCGCTAAGCACGATGACGTAATTGTTGGCATCGCCGCGGTCTCCGGCCGCCGCCGTGAACATTCTCTGGCGGATAAACTGGAGCGCCTCGTCCGTGTGAGTGATGCCCTGCGTGTAGGCGACCTTTTGAATTGCGGCGAGGAGAGAAGATTTTGTCATGATACTGGTTAAGATTGAATTCCAGGTGCACAATGTCCGCCTTGTTGACAAAACTGCACGCTAAAATAGTATTGGCGTAAAAATATTGTCTGCGCGTGTTGCAGTTATATATAACTAGACTCTTACATGTTAGTCTTAAGTAAAAAAGATTGTCTCTTATATGCACTCAAAAAACACGTCGTAAAGTTGATTTATTACAGTATTTAGCTCTTATATGTAATACAAGAACTGTCGTATTTCATCTAATTAAACTGGCAGAACGAACTGCGCCTATGTACTTAGCGTTTTAATAAAGATGCTATTTATTTTATTCAACTAATGGTGATAGTTCGCAAACCCGAAATGGGAAACGCAACTAACGGAAAAAACTAAAACTTAAATTTGTATCATATGCAAAAAAACTTTTTTATCTGAATAAAAACAGGTCTGCTTTCTAAAATACGACTCCTTTAAAGCAAGAGACTAGGTTTGGAGCTAATTTCCGGTAGAAACGGAACCAGTTTACGAGATGCGCGTTTTCTCTTCACTTACTTTGGCAAGCGACGAAAGTCAGTTCCGACTGAATGGCATTAAGGGAGTTGTGGTCGGCGACAGCAAGCGCGTGTTCGTTATCCGAAGCTATCCGCTGCAGCTTCGACATTTGTACACCGCTGCTGATACCTGGTGTTTTTTGGATTTCGACGCTCGTTACAAAGACCTAACGTTCCATTGAATTGTATAGCACAGAGGAAAATGTAATAAACGTCGTCCAAATGCAAAATAGGGAACATTCATTGACAGTTGTATTTTGATATTGAATATAAGTAGTCACAACAGTATATTACTCATTGAGCGATGTACACATTGCTAATATTAAGTGTGCGAGCACAACTCACGAGCATACATAAGCGTCGTTACTATTTTCCAAAACAAATGATCTTGAAATAGCGAAATGTAACCAATATCCACGACGTTTTCATGCGTTTAGGTAAACCACTCAACAAGTTAAATGGCATATACAATCGCCAACGCAAACCATTCACCACAAGCAATTAATTGTTGACATGTTCTACTATATGTTCTACCCAATGACAATAGCAATTATACTAACATAAGCTGCGCAAAACAATCACCAATATTGATAACAGCCTATGCAAACCACAGATAATATCAGCAAGGTATGTATTGACACCTGCTACGCAAAGCATTCACCAATAGCAATGATATTTTGAATTAAGACTTACCACTGACAAGACAATGACTGTTACATAATTATACGCAAATCACACATATAACTGCGTAAAGCACTCGTCAAAACAATGACCTTGACCTGACACTACACAAGCCAAGCATCAATATTGACGATCTTGATATTAGCCTAAACAAACTACTGAAAACAGCAATGACCTTGATATAAGCCTATACAAATCATTCACGAATAGCAAATACATTTACAGTAGCATACGCAAACAAACTAATTAATAGAAATGACATTGAAATAAGACTCCTGAACCATTCACGTAGTCCAAAACTTAACTATAGCCAAGACACTTACGTTTAGTTTGCTAAAAACAAGTTACAGGCACAAACCTATGTATGCACTTTCTATGCACATTATTCATTTCTCGTATGATCTCATTTTCAAGTGAGACTAATGTTTTATATACATATTACACATCCATACACATCCATACATGCATTAACGTGAGAACTAAAAACGATGTTACGGATAACGGACGTCATTAAGTTAGTGATGTCGTTAGAATAAGGCACATGCTTGTCTCATGACTATTCCCAACGTAAAGTTATCGCTTAAAACAATGACATTGATATTAGCAAACGCAATCCACCAATTTATCCTTAAAACACAACTTACCAAAAGCAGGGGCATGGATACGTCTACGGTAATTACTTTCTTATTCCAACGCAATCATCGAACTAATATCAATGATCTTGCAATTAGCCTCCCCAACATATGTATAAAATTGACTTGAGTCTGCCAAAAACTACTCACCATTGCAATGGCCTTATCATTAGCCTTCAATATCCCATTGGTATTAGCCTAGGTGAATCACTTGACATTAGCCAAACTAAATCGCTTACCGTGACGATGACATTTGTCAACGTAGACCACTCCCCAATAGCAATGACTTTGACATTAGGCTGGTTCTTGAGCAAGTCCGCCTCATTAGCAGTTCTTGTCGGGTAGGTAGACTGTCCGTCGGTAAGCAGAATAACCAGGTCCCTAGCGTTTGGGCGAGCCCCTAATGCGTATCGTAGAAAAAGCAATATCAAATTATGCAGTTTTTAAAGTTCATCGAATGTCATATAAATAAATGTTGTAAAATATCATTTCTGAATACAAGTATGGTACCAACATTTAACCTACACGTAGATTGGTTTTCTACACGATTAATTCCGTCTGCATGTAATTTGAATGATGAGTAGTATTTGTATATTGTTGTATTTTAACGTAAACGATCAACCAAACAGTGTACAATTTTCACGGTAATTTAGAAGTTCGAGTTCATCTAAGAGCACTTGTTCAGAAGTCTGTCTACTCCAATACAAATATATATGTGAACCACTGGTCGGCAAGTAAGAAATGTCCGGTTAAACAGTAAGGTTTATGTGCATGAGCATGGTATACGTGCATTCTAATCACATTTACGTATCAAAGTAAAAGAGTGGCTATTCAATAGTCAAACAGAACTTAAAATTCAGAGCTTAGAGATATAATTCACGATTTGGGCTGCTTCTAAGTGAGTTCAATGACATACTGTTGAAAGCGGCGAATATTCTAAAAACAAACACACAACATCTTTTTGATCTTGGGAATCAAGCAAAGTGTATGAGATAAATACAATAACTCACCAACTTTCATTCAGACTTTGTAATTATATAGAAAGCTTTCGCTAGATCAATTGAGTTACTGACCAACTTTCTGTCAGTCTTTGTAATACAGAAAACATTTTCTGGAGGAAAATAATAAGTGTTTAACCCTCTTTCCGACATTGAAAGGTAGAAACATTTTAAGACAGCAAATGAGCTACATTCCAATTTTCATGCAGGCGCGTTGACATATAGAAAGCATTAACAAGATCTAAAGAGTTGTATAAAAATAAAGAAAGCGTTACCAGAACGATTTAGTTTTAGGTCAAAGTTCGCTCAGGCCTTTAAAAAAAGGAAGCGTTATCCGGAGCAGTAATTTGAAAAAACGCTTTCTATGCTTTTGAGAAAGACATGAACCGTAAAGTCGGTAAAAACCTTCATAATAAGGACCAAAGGAAACGTTTACCATATCAAGGTGATTGCAACTATCATAAGGCATCCTCCTACCTTTCAAAGAATCTGTATTGTTTTGCTGTGCACCTGTCCGTTGGTCAGTCGGTCGGGCGGTAAGTAAGTCGGTCGGTCGGTCGGTCCGTAGACTATTCATTTCCGCGCAATATACGCTTTGACCTACAGTCAGTCGAATCGGTGTGATGTCTTCTCCCAAGTAGACAAGGAGGACGCAAATCGATTGGAAAGTCAGATGTGAGGTCATATGGGCGTTTCACAGTAAACTTATTTCTTTTACAATGACTTATGTTCATGCACATTGATATAATTTTCTTTGGGAGAAAGGAAATGCCTATCGATTTCTGCCTATCTGGTTTTCCGAGGGATGTGTACCTGTTTGCTTTTATTTTCTTTATTCCTCTTACCACACCTTCATAACCATCGCTTGTTTAAATTAGTTAAAGATGGGATATACATTTTGATGCTATAACCAATGACGTCAAATTTCTTTCCAACCTTAAAACGCCAGGAAGCTCTGATTGCGGGCCATATGCAACGCCTTGTCCGTGTACGTCGCACCGGTGTTGAACACGATGCGAGCGATGGCATTCAGAAGGTCCGCCTGGTTGTGGTAGCGATTCAGCGGGAACTGCTCTTGCGCGCTGCTACTGAACACGATCACGCTGACCTGTGTGCGTAGGACATGTTGGGTTTATGAAAGATCGACCGAATCGTCAATCGGAGACACTTTAAAAATATTTTTTTAAATGTTTTAAAAGATCCTGATGACACAGAAGCACTTTTAACGAACAACCAATGTTGTGAACGATATTTGATGAACGCTTTAGTAGGCGCTGTATGTTAGCATACAGTGATGAAATTGTGTTTAATGAAAGTTCTTTTTAAATGAACAGGTAATGAATTTCGCTTGTAGAACGCACTTAGTAGGCGCTCTATGTCAAATAACAATGAAGGAATTGTGTTTCATGAACGCACTTATAAGGCGCTCTATGAAAACGAACAGTGATGCAATTTCGTTTGTTTATGGTACTTAGAATGCGCTCTATGCAAACACACAGTGATGGACTTTCACGGTTTGCTTTCGAAACTCTATAGCTAGTTGTGTTAAAATCTCATTTATAAACCTCGCGCTGTATCGCTGAAACGGAAAACCTTCTCATGGTGCATTTTTATTTCGTTTTTTGTGTGTGAAAAACCCGTATGTACAAGGAAAGTGTAAGATCGCCATATGGGCACCGACGTTTACCTTACATTTAGAAGAGTAATAATGGTTTCTTATCTCAAAGGAATAAAGTAGAATATAGTGGTATGTAGCCACCTGGACGTCGTTGGGCCCGATGGTGAACTGATAGACGAAGTTCCTGACTAGTACAATCCCTGGGGATATTTGTGTGAATTTTTTGTCCAGAGCATTTCTTGGTCGTATTATGTAGGGGAATGATTGAAGTTCAATTTTAGTCAGGGTGGACTGTTTAATTTCTGGTCGTTTCCATGGAAACCAAGATGGCGGCCATTAGAATGTCATTTTTAAGGGACCATACCTGTCCAAATCTTTAGTTGTATTAGTTTTATATGCCTAAATATTTTGAATTAAATTCCTCTGATGTTTCAAGCACTTATATTTGGCTTTCAGATTAACTGTTCATTGAGGTCAAGAAAGGTCATGGTCAAGGTCATCTAAAGGTCAAAATGTAAAAAATGCCACAAAATTATGGTTTCTACCCAAAATTTATGTTTATTATATAAAGATTTGAATCGATATATGCTCAAATAGTATTTTTAAACAAAGTGCAGTAAGTACTGAGAAGGACAAAAATTATTTTTAGNCATAGTTATGATCATTTATAGGTTTTGGCGGCCATCTTGGCGGCCATTTTGGGCGTCATGTTGGATTCGTGTGTACTATTGTTAACTTAAACAATGTCTGATCATCTTTATGTGTTCTTTGCCCCTTGAAACCTAGGTATAGACACCAAATTCATCAAATGTGAGTGGATATTTACATATTTATGATCATTTATAGGTTTTGGCGGCCATCTTGGCGGCCATTTTGGGCGCCATGTTGGATTCGTGTGTACTATTGTAAACTTAAGCAATGTCTGATTATCTTTATTTGTTCTTTGTCCCTTGAAACCTAGGTATAGACACCAAATTCATCAAATTTGATTGTATAGTTACATAGTTATGATCATTAATAGGTATTGGCGGCCATCTTGGCGGCCATCTTGAAAAAAAAATCCGGGAGGTCCGATTGTGGTAAACTTTTGATATGTTTTAAAGGACCTTCTACCCTACCAGAATCAGTTAAAATACCTTTTGTAGCAATTTGTTGGTGATTGAATGTATTTTTTTCATATATTGACCCTACTAAAAAAATCAGTTTCTGAACAAAATTACGTATTTCAATTGTGTCACGTAATGACTTCTTATTTGAAGATTAAGTAAGTTATTACCTTAAAATAAATTTTGTCCTTCTCAGTACTTACTGCACTTTGTTTAAAAACACTATTTGAGTATATATCGATTATTTTTTTATATAATAAACATTGGTTTTGGGTAAAAAAACATAATTTTGTGGCATTTTTTACATTTTGATCTTTAGATGACCTTGACCATGACCTTTCTTGACCTCAATGAACAGTAAATCTGAAAGCCAAATATAAATGCTTGAAACATCAGAGGAGTTTAATACAAAATATTTAGGCATATAAAACTTATAAAACTAAAGATTTGGACAGGTATGGTCCCTTGAAAATCCCATTCTAATGGTCGCCATCTTGGTTTCTATTGAAACGACCAGGACTTGAACAGTCCACCCTGACTAAAATTGAACTTCAATTATTCCCTTATACAATGAGACCAATAAATGCTCTGGACAAAAAATTCACACAAATATCCCCAGGGACTAGACTAGACGAAGTCTACCTGCTTCTGGAAGTTTTCTGCGCCCTCGCTGGCCGAGGAGTCCAGCAGGAAGACGATATCGGCTGGCTGCTTGCCGCAATCTAAGGGAATTGAAGTCAGTGAATAATGTTGCTAATATGTAAAAGAACTTAATTTCATAATTAATAATCGTATATTTCAGTAGCGTGAAATATCCTCCTTTAGAAGTACATGCAACAAAGTAAAGTATTTTAAAGAAGTAAGTTGCGATATAAAGAGGCAGTTCATATTTGCCTAAACAATTAACCATAGTAAATGTCAACCAAAATGAATGTAAATAATTGAATTGTCAGTTATCTCCTCACAGATATGCAATATATGAATGTCGTTGTATTCTTTATGTCTTGTTTCTTCTTTAAACATGTAAGTGCATTGTAATGAAGTCATACACATTTACATTATATACCTGTGCTTGCTACTGGGCTGGGTTTTGGAGCTGAAAAAAATACAATATATTTTCAATTAATAATTATGCAATAAAAGCGACAGCTACAAGAAGAATCGCTGAAATAAATATCTAAATTCCAAAATAGTGTTCAATTCGCGGACACGCAACTTTTAAAGTTCCATGTTTAAGCGATATCATAGTTTAATGTAAACAGTATAAGTATTAACGAAGTCGACCATGCAACGTTGCATAGTTGCTTCCTAAAAGTATGATACCGTGACCAAGATACACTCGCACGCGTTTTGTCCAGCTAAATATTCAGACATTTAATCATAAGATCGTTAACGATTGATTTCACAGTAACTAACCCCCGCAAGACTGATCTTTTACTTCCGTCTGCAGCGTGTGAAGGATGGAGAAGCTACCAATTGTGAACACGTGACTTCTGTCCGTGTCCATAGCGTTCAGTTCGAACTCATTCACACCAGCGCCGATCCCGATAGCAATAACCTGCGCGCGATTCATGTTCTACCAAAGACATATAAGCATAAGTTTAACATTGGATGGAAATAATTCACCCGTTTATATACTTGAATGCTTAACCTTTCAATACACAAACTAAGATCACTTTATTGGTTAAGTCTTCATCAATACTAAATACATTTATACGTACTAGTATACGGTGACATGACCTAGAAACAACCTTTAATGTCATCGCTGCGGATATAGTGGCAGATGCGTCGTCAGAGTGTCCGTCAGTCAGCACAATGACAATATGGGCAGCATTTACACGGGCGCCGTGGGTAGTCGTGTACTGGTAATAACTCACGTAACGTAAAGCGGAGCTAGTGGCCTTTGTTCCGCCTTTGTACCTGACGGTCTGTATGGCCCCAAGTAAAGAAGGCTTGTCGGAATATCTGGTGAGAAAAAAGAACAGAAACACGAATTCATAAGACAGGTGATGGTCAAAGCTGGAAAAGTATATTGTAAATTATAGCAAAAGAACGACATATATGATGCGAGTAGCAAAATCTAATTGGTCGACATTGAAAAAAAACACATGAAGTTTCAATTTCTTTCATAATATTGACATTATCTTGAACGGCGTAGTTTTAATGGTGGTATAGCGATGCCAGTGTTTGAGCAGTACCGGCTATTGCAATTGCAAAATATCTTGTTATAGTGAACTATGGAAAACAATATACTGAGCTTAAATACGGTTTCATTGATTGCGGGTTTTGTGGTATAAATGTACCCGTATAAAGTTAAATATTCGCGTTTAGGTAGAACTCGTTGTGAGCAGTTGATCCGAATGTAACAAGACCGAATTGAACGTCGCTGGGGCCGATGTCGAACAGGTTGACGAAGTTGGTCACAAAGTCTAGCTGCTTCTGGAAGTTGTCTGCTCCTTCACTGGAGGAGGCGTCAAGGACAAACACGATATCCGCCGGCTTGTCGCCGCAAGGGGAAGGCGTCATACCTGCGACGATAAGGATCCTTATTCACACAGTTCCTAAGGGAGACTATACTTTAAATGATAAAATTCCTAAGCTGGGGTTAACAAAGGTTGAAGATGAAATCTGTACAAATCATGTATGACCAATATTTAAGATCATGCTTTCTATGTAAAATCCATGCATCTGTACGCAAACATGACTTTAAAATGCTAAACATGTCAGCCATGTGTACCATTTTAAACATTTGATGTAAGAAGATTTTTATTCATGATACATCATTGGGATTCAATTCAATGTAACTATATAGTAAATATGTGAATATGAGTCACTTTATACTTCTATCGGACAACTTAAAAACAACTTAAAACGCTTGATGTTAAATATAGCTCATTGACATTTAAATACTTTAAACATGTAAATATTGTAAGATTATGAACGAATAAAACATGGAAATCACCTGAATTCTCATACAAAATGTTGATCTTAAATTATTTACTTGAGTAGATTTAAGTAAAGATTTAACCAAAGATCTTCCACAATGAATTTGTGAATAAAGGTCAAGATTTTATGAGGTCGTATTGAAATTGACTTGAGCTGTCGATTTCGTGAAAAACTAATCTCAGAGCTTTAACCCCAGGCTTATGTGCGCAACAATATTAGCAGGCAAATACTTTTATAACTATTGTTATGAACATGAGAAACCATTTCGTGGGATAACCTACACGAATGTTCTATTATGGTAGCTATCTAATCTTATGGTTAACTATGGTATGGAATATGGTTACATTGCATATTTTTACAGAATTATATACATCTAAGACGGAAAAAGAGAAAACTAATCTAACTTGGAAAGATGCTGGAACTAACATGCAAGCCTTTCTATTTGAAGACTGATGGTGTTCAGTGCGTTGAAGTCGGCTACGCTGAGTACGTGGCTCTGGTCATTGGCAATGTGCTGCAACTCTATCTCGGACAAGGACAAGCCGATACCCACTGCAATAACCTGCGATATAACCGCAATATCTTGTCAAAAGCACGTGTTTAAAATTCCCAAGAAAAATACCAAACATATAACACCAGGAAAACAACATTTACAACTGCAGAAACAAACTTTATTCACACAAAAGAACACAAACGCAAAATAAAAAATTGAAAAAATACAAGCAAACTTTAAAAGACCTACATGTACATACATTTGAATGTCTCCACGTAACACATAGCCCGATGGCAGCTCACATCATGTCTGTCGCGAATTCGACCCCAAGTTAAAGATATCTCGACTTATTAATGTTTCAGGAGACTAGGTACTATCTGGTTCTTCAAGAAGTAGTATTGTATTTCAAACGAGGCTTTCTTTGAAATATTTAGCAATCAATGTTCCTATTGCAACTATAATTGAGCTTAAATATAACAATAAACGTTCAAATATGCATCAGAAATTAAGCTAGATCATTGTTGGCACTATATCGAGCTTGTTTTCAGGAAAAGGGAACATTCGTGCAAATGCACTCGTATGTCAAACTCCCGACAAAAAGAACATCCGGTCTGATCCAGCTGTAATGGGACCACATTTTACTTTTGACCTCTTAGTGTGTGAGACATTGACCTTTTAGTAAAGGACGATGATCTGGTGTGCGACTCGCCGAATCCATTTAAAGCAGATGTGGTGTATGCTTTTACAAACATTTCCTTGCCAACGAAGAATCAACAGTCCGGAAAAGATCGGACGTATGCAAGGAATTTTGTTTTGTTTAGAAATTAACTCCCATTCACCGTCCCGCCATCAAAGCAACTTGCAACCTAATCAACCTAAGTGCAACTGAGATCGACACAAAAATTGAAATAAAGCACTCGGCCCCTTTATCCCTCCATATTTTAGAGACTGTGCCGCTTTAGTCGTGGCTCTGGGCGAGTTAGACAGACCGTCCGTGAGAGCGACAACTAGCTTGGTAACAGCTCCGCCCCTCCCGCCATACTGTGGCTGGAAGCTGTAATAAACGTTATAAATACAAACAAAATTAAACGTGACGAAATTTGAGTTCGTTGTATAAAGTTGTAGCTCTGTATTGTTTTGTCAGCGGAGTGGTAAACTCACTCTACAAAAAAGTTATCGATGGTTGTATTGAGACTTCAGTTAATGGTCATGATTGTGCATACATATTAATTTGGTGACAGCAGAGATAGCAGTGTTTGTGGTACAGTGGCGGTAAGGTTATACAGAAAAAGTCTATTCGAACGAATATTGTATGCAAAGAATGTCTGTTACCTGTTGGTAGCCACAAAGTTGAGCGCCAATGCGATGTTGGTAGTGCCACAATGGTACAAGATGTTGTGGATCGCCGTCTGCAGTGAAGACTTGTGCGAGTACGTGTTGAGGAAGAACTCGTTATACGCATACGTGCCGAACGTCACCACGCTTATCTGGGTGCCGTTGGGACCTATTCAGAAACTTATGAACATAAAATCTCTAAATAAAGAAGTAAATAAGCGTGCATTTCAACTTCGTTGGCTTTCAGCCATTTTATTGAAACAAACAGGCTCATCTAAAAGAGCTTGCAACATAACATAACAAAACCGCAACTAAAGGCAAGCATATCATGTCATAAGTTGTGCAATTAACAGTGATACACCTTTTGGGATCTAAAGATACTTAATACGTCATACATGCTTATACCTTTGCAGATAAAAGAAACATAATGGTAAAATAGTAAAGCAAAACAGATGACAATTGTTATATTTCTCCTGTATATTTAATATTTAACACTGATTTGATCACATCTTTTTCATCAGGAATTTGAATGGAAGTGTGTGTAAAAATGCTTAACTTGAGCAATTATTTTATCCAAAATTGTGACAAATAGCCTTCATTTACGTTAACCTACACATGTACGTTATTGACCTTAACAAGAGCTAGAGAAATACATCCCGCTTTTTAGGAAGAAACGAGTTCACACTCTTTCGGGACGCACGTGCGTTCGGACAAATATAATGCGTATATATAAAAATATAAATATATTTATATAAATCTAATGGCGTATGCCTCCCACTGTGTGAGGGTATAACCGAAACTAAATGCTTACGAGTTGGTGAAGTTGCTTACGAACTGCAGCTGCTTGTCAAAGTTCTGTTTGCCCTCACTACTAGAGGAGTCGAGGACGAACACGATGTCGGCGAGCTTGGACTCGGAACACGTCTGATCTGTAAGCGTGATCAGCGGACATGGGGTAACTTATGATGACAATTGCGATAAATAATTGTTGTGACTGTCCAGGGAAACGGACGAAGTGGAAAATAAAGACATTATGCTGTTGATGATAATAATGATGAAGACAACGATGGCTGATATTATTTGTATTTGGTATTATTGGCCGCAGAGTGAATAATCGCCCCAAAGGCCGTAGGCTTGAGGGCGATTATTCACTCCAGGGCCGATTATCACTTCTGGCCCTCATGCAACGATGGTATTAACGTCTTTAATACTTAATCCCCGTTAACTGCACTATTTAACCACAGTATATGCTACATATCATCCTATTTTTTCCTTCACTAAAATATATTGCTGAACCAGCTGTCCGTACTTTTATTTTCATTCAATTGATTACGCAATATATGACGTATCTAACTTGTATGACGTAATTTCTGTGACGAAACACACCCGTTTAAGCTTGACTGTCTGGATTTTAACAACAATTCGGACGTTTTGATTTATTTTACAGTAAAATATTTATTTTAAAAAGCATCAAACGAATACAAAAAGTATTTCGGATTGCGTGTTTGTAATTTATAATTAGAAACTTCAAGAGGAATTAAAGACATCACTCCGAGCAGTCATTCGATTTCGTGAAACGTTTCAAAATGTGTAGTTTGAGATAAATTAAGATAAAGGGGTGGAAAAACAGAAAATTGAAGTGCATATCGTTGTAATTTTATTATTAAAAACATTGGATTAAAACTGTCATTGAGGTAAGATTGTCGTTTACTAAATTTTAATGTTGGATTAGCTCCTGTTAAACTTAAAGATCAAATAGTGTCATCAATCTTATCTACAGTACAGTTTCAGATGCAATCAATATTTTTTTCATCATTCTAATTATGTGCTACGTTTAATAAACTTTTTTAAAACATTATTTCGTTGATTTGTGGCTTAATTCTATTAATCGCCGTTGGAAAAGACTGAATATGGACGCCATTTTGTTCTGTTGACGTCACGTGCTTTAGCTCCAGGGCGATAATCGATTATCAACATTTGGCCCTGCGGGCCAAACGTGA
This sequence comes from Dreissena rostriformis, assembly GCA_007657795.1. Classification (NCBI taxonomy): domain Eukaryota; kingdom Metazoa; phylum Mollusca; class Bivalvia; order Myida; family Dreissenidae; genus Dreissena; species Dreissena rostriformis. The sequence goes on along the minus strand of VMBQ01000836.1, from coordinate 198,499 downwards.
TAATCATCTTGCTTTGACCGATAATCACATGTATTCGAGTTAATTTTGTTACTATATATAGTAACATAAGTATTAATTATATATACTTACCAATATTTTCCAACCCACCATAAAAAGCAACGTAAAGCATCATTAATTTTATGAATTCCAATTATAATTAATTGCAATGACAATTCCAAACATAATTAAAGTGAACATCATAAAACAGTATAAGTCGTATATAAGACACTTCTTACAATAAGTGAAATCATTCGACCATAATCGACTCACATTTTACAAATCAAATAGGTAACCATACATTTATATCCAGCTCTGTCTTCACAACATCACTGCCTATTCCAATAGCAATCGTCTTGAACATATATTTCATTTCAAATGGCTCATTGATACAGTCAGAGTAACGCCAACAAAAGCTTTTCTCTTTATATACCAATACACAAGGGTCGGATTGGTATCATCAAAATAGCTATAGCAGAAAAAATCATACTTATACCTAAATATAAATCTTAATTGTTTTCATATTTACTTTCAAATATACTAACTTCAAAGGGAGTTCAAGTTAGATGTATTATTTCGCGTACCATAAGGTTTTGAAGTCACGACTTCTTCGTGAGGTAGATTTATTTATGGTACGCCATTTTTTTCATGGCTACCGACAAACACAACGGTAGGTGAAGCAAACATGAAATACCAACGTACAAATAGCGATCATATAAATTCATGTCTTTTATATACATTGGTAGCTCTAAAGAGACCTCTAGCAAACTGGTCCACCTGAAAATGCCAGTACATATCAGTTCAGTTAGTTTCAACATACCGGTATCAATAGAAGTAAATACCAGTCGCACTAGTGTAATGTGTACTGTTTAATACACTGAATACAAAAAAATCATTTGAAAATACCCGTACCAATTGGCACACGTATTGAAACTATTGTTCTTTTCATGTCGGAGTTGATCTGGACAGATCGTTTTGCCCCTTACACCACAATCATGACCATACATTCATATGTGTTGCTAAGTCTAACCGATTACCAAGTTCTAGTTACAATGTACTATGACAAGTGCTATGGTTACCGTAAATAAATAATTGTATAATCAAAATGACACGGAATTTGCACGAAGGCATCATCAATTTAGCGGTATGCACATATTTAAAGAGAAAACTGCCTTGCTTAAGGACTATACCTTTATATTGCTAAAGTGTAGAATGCGGGCCTCCTGTACTGTTCCGATGGGATTTGAGGACTGACCGTCCGTCAGGACCACGAGGATCTTGCGGACGCCTGCTCGAGCCCCGTGGGCAGAAATGGAACTGTTCTCCCCCACGTACTTCAGCGCCTTGGCCGTATCAGTGCCACCTTAAGATAAGGTATCGCATAAAGGTTGTATTTCAAATGCACGCTTTGACTGATTACAAGTTTTAGAGAATCTTGGTTGAAACTGTTGACAATAAAAAGGGGTGTTCATTGCATTGAGCATAAATTCATTGTTGTATTAATGTAACGCCCCAGTTTATGCAAATACAAATTTGTAAATTGATCATTTTAGTTATGCGACTGATATTCATTTGTATAGATGCTGTTATATTATGTTAAGCTATGATAACAATCAATCATTACCTGTGCCAATTAATAATTAAGGAGTTTTGCGGATGTTTTGGTGATTTTTTTTCCCAATAATAGATATTTTTGAAAAGGTTTCTGTAAATCGTACATACAAATGTTAAAACATTCTAAAATTAAATTGTGTGGTGTTGTACGTTTTGCGAGTGCAGATTGTGTGCTATGTGTGCGGTCTTTGGTGTGTGCGCTTTAGCATTATAATTGCACGGGATTGTTCGTGCGCTCTTCGATATTCTTAATTCATAAGCTCAATATAAATTAAAAGACGAAATAAGTTTTGTAAATGAAAATATAAGTTTACCCATTTGGGAGAGTTGAATACTACTCATATTACACTACAAATACTTATTATTGAGCTTTGAAAGTGTACTGTTATTATAATGCTTATACAAGTATTAAATTTGTTTATTTAGTTAAGCTTATATAAATATTTGTTCATTATAAATTTGTTCGAACAAAATTATTTTAGAAATGTTTAAATCTTGAATTTATATAACCCCTTTGTTTTGCAAAGAACTTTGGTAAATGAGTTTATTTAAATTTTACTTTTTATCAAAGTCAATTTTCTTCCAACGTTATATGAAGAAATAGAGTAATTTCACAACCACCGCTTGGCACGTGACAGTATTCTAACATGATATTTGCTGATAGGCAAAGCCAAAATAAACTTATCATATTAGAAGCAAAATAATTTACGCATTGTAGTTATTTATTGACTAAAAAACTAAGTTTTGAATGTTCAAAGTTATTGGAAATCCGGCAAGCTGCTTTTGCCCAAATACATATACACACAAGAAATATGCCAGAAACAGGAAATCGATCAATATAACGTATTTACAGATGAACAGATATGGCAATCAATAATAACAAATGACACATAATTAGTTTCACTATATAGCACAGGTTTGTGAGTAAACATGCGATTATAAATCAGCTTGACTATTAACATTCTCGTTGTTGTAAAGTTTCTTCCAATTATTTTGCAATGTTTTTGAGTTTTAGAACATTGGTACAAGACAACATTGACAAGTTGTTACTTATGAAGAGCTAGGATGTCCTGATATTATATTTTACACGCAATCCGTTATAAAATGGACAATACAGTAAACAGTGATATTCTGATTCATGAACATTTTGGTTACAACGTTTACACTATCTTTCTTCGCGGGATGACATTTTATATTTACCAACTTCTATTTAAGACAATGAGAGCGTAATCGACATTGGCCCATTTGGATTCTTGACTTTTCATTAGATAGTCAATCAATGTATATTTCATATTCGAAGCTGCCTTTTTTTCAAATTTAAAAACCCATTAACACTCAAAATCAATGAATATTTCATAAAATGAAGTAAACCCATACAAAAGCAGTGTTCCTTATAGCAAAAGCCAAAATTAAAAGCTAGATGTGGTCTGGTAATATAGATTTAACAATATACAAAATGCTATTTTTTTTATTTATTTTTGTACAATATATTCAACACATGTTCATGTACCAATTTAGTGTCCGTGTGTTGTATGAATAGATATCGTCGCGGGAAAGTCACATGGAATATATTGTGACACACAAAAATAAAAACGAGCATTTTGTATCTCGTTTAATCTATGTTACCATACCACACCTAGCGTTGAAATTTTGGTTATTGCTATAAGGAACACTGATTGTTTAGGGGTTAACTTTATGTTTTGAAATATTTAACGAAATAATCGTTGATTTTGAGAATTTAGGTGGCTTTAAAGCCCCATATCTCGTTAAATCAATGTTACTCCATTTAGAAAAGAAAAGGTATAAATCATTAAAGTGCTTCTCATCAGCAAATAACAACGTAAAAACAGATATCAATTGCAAATCGTCATTTGTAAAATTTTGAAACTTTATATTATCCTTAACATCATTAATAAACAATATAAATGTAACGGTTACAGAGGTTGCCCTTGTTTAACACAAAAAGAGACATCAAAGAAGTGGTTTGTATACATGACTTAACACTTGCATTTATACTTTTTATCATTGTTATCGTTTTGCAACTGAGACCGTATTCGATTAGTTTTATCTATAATGCTTCGTGGATTACTGTATCGAATGCATTTTCACAATCAAAGAAACCCAGTGAAAATGGATTACATATATATCCCCCTCACACCAGCAGTTGATTTTGTTTCGTAGACATAATTAACATATTTTTTTAATTACATTAACAAGGGTAATAAACACACTCGTGGTTGAATACATACGCCTCAGAACTAGACATAATTTATATATATACCAACAAAAAAACCTAAAACGAAATAAAAATGTAAAATCAATTATAATAAAATAATATTAAGGTTATCGTCAATTCGCAAAACATGCCATGTACAGTTAGTAGGAGATGTAATTTTAAAATCGTTGTGCATTAAGTGTATACTATTTTACCGCTACGCAAAACGCCGACATACCCCTTGAAAACCAACAATGATTACATACGCATACAAGCTATCTATATGATTGCAATAAATCTCAAGATCTTCAAACGAAATTTCTAGTTTTATTACCCGAAAGCAAACGATGAGATGGCGGCTCAGTATTGTAATTTACTGTTCCTGAAAACTGTAATTTCGGTCTTAAGTGTGAAACACAACATAGCCTGACGTATAAAGACACGATGACCTTACCCGGTTTGTAGACGACGCTGTCTATAGCGTGCAGTAGGCTGGCTTTGTCGTTATACTGGTTCAGGTTAAAGCCCAGCGTTGGAACGGTGGCAAACGTGACCATCCCCACCTGTACTTTGTCTGGACCTGCCGTGAAAATAAACATCTATATTTGATACTGCATTACACAATAGATTTATCCTGAATGGGCTTGCTTTTGAGGAAACAACAACACTTATTCGTATGTACAACGAGCGCAAACTTCTTCTATGTACCAGTGGTTGTTTCATTTAAATTAATTGAGATGGATTGATATTATGCTTTTGAAAGATTTAAAACTGGTCAGGTTGGTTTGCACCAATATATTACTGGATGTTTCAAAATCAGGCTTTCGGTTATCGAGAAGATACCAAACGCACAGTAGAAGCACGAACTATAGGCAAATAGATGTTTATCTCCGCGATTCTGAGCCTCATATGCACACACAGTTATGAGGACTTACACTTGGTTTTACGATGCTCTATGAATACGAACGCCCAACTGATGCTTAAAAGATCTTATATTTTTTTATTTCTTCTTTAGTCTTGTTTCATACCTGATTTTCAAAATTGCAAACACATTTTCCATTAAATACGTTTGGTATTTAAACAAATGCAAACAATTCAATGTATTTATATTGTCGGGAAATATTATCAATATTTCATTGGATCATAATAAAGGGCAAATCCTTGATTAGACAGTTACGTAAAACAAAACTGATTGAATATGCCAATGAAAATGTTACAATAAGCTAGAATGATTGGTCTCACCAATGTCGTAGCTAGTTGTGAAGTTCCTCACGAATTGCAACTGTTTCTGGAAGTTGGAGAGACCCTCGTTGTAGGATGAATCCAGAAGGAATACGATATCCGCCTTTTCGTGCCTGCAGTCTGTGACGGCCATAGTGAATATTTATTGATTTCATCGAATTATCATCGTATTATCATCACATGAATAGTAATATAAAACACATGTTCACAAGTGGTTCTAATGTAAGGTTTTAGTTTTTGAATCAATTAAGCTTATAT
>VMBQ01000836.1:144141-185982 GCA_007657795.1 Dreissena rostriformis | reverse complement strand
TATATATACCCTTCAACAAATATACACAGAAAATCATTATTTTGTGACAAATTGTAATCAGTATTTTCGCATTAGCCTCTTTGATATACTTCATTAGAAGCTTTCCTTACCTGGCCAACTCACAACCGTTCATTATTTGAAATTGAGATCATGCAATATCTTTGGTTTTTACAAAATGTGTGTAGCAATTAACATAGAAATCCTTTTATTTTTTTTTATGTTTTTACACAAAATGTATTTCTCCTCATTATTTGGACAACAAAAGAAGATTTTTGTGACAGAACTGCACCAGTACATATTTCTGACGTAAATTTTATAAGAAATCCTAATTTATTTCCAGTATACTGGGGTGGATGAATCTATAGGAATGGATGAAACAATAGGAAAGAAAGATATATGTTGTTTTTTTCCCGCTTAAAATACGTTTTGACTCCATTGTGTTATGCTTCCTGTTTCCGTTTCCAAGCCTTCAGTGGGGAATGAGCCATACAATGGTTCACTTCATGTCGTGATTTTTTTTGAGACACAATTTTTGTACACAAAAGCGTCTAAAATGTATTGCCTAAATCTCATTGCAATTAGTCGAATATAATTGGTTTTGAATTTATTTGCTTCGATCATTTCAATATGTAATTGTGATTATTATAAAATCCTCATAAATCAATAAACACATTTAACAAAACATTTGATTTGTTTAAACTATAAACCATGGCGATGGTTTCGAACTGTCACCTTACTGCAGGGGAGGTAACCACTGCCAAGAGTAACACCGAAATCAAGAATCAGGTGTTAATTCTCTAAATTCGAAAGAAACTGGTGCAATTTATAATCTTTTTATACAAATCTTTGGGTTTAACGAGATTTGTCTATTACATTTTGTAGTACAAACTATATATTTGCATAAAAAAGTGAAAATGCTTTCGTCACCAACTGACAGTGACAAAGCAATTTTTCGCCGATTTTAAATTCAATGCTCTCCAGTCGAATTAAAAAAAAAATAAAAAACAGTTTTACAAACCTTTTGGTAAATTTTCTATTGTAAATGATAACACCAAAACAACATGTATTATCTCTTAGACATACTATTGCGTTTCTTCATATTATAAATAAACATCATTTTCGTACCAACTTGTTTCGTACCAAAATCGTTCATATTATTAAAAACTCCCTCACTCTCCCTCAACTCTGTTTCAGAGTATAGACTGATAATGTTGCTAGTGATTCGAAACTGATTACATCAATGTACCTTTGTTAAGAGATCTGATAATCATAAGTTTCTTTATATTAAAACAGTTTTTATTCCCACATGTGAGGAGATTTACACAAAGATTGCAATCGGGAAGGGATTCCCACTTGAGTTAATAAAGGCCTTGTATTTGTAAGTGTTGTACCAGACTTGCATTGAGTGACACGTTCCACTCGTATCTGACAAGTCTAACCCACTCTGACAAGCCTCAGGTAATATTCGCACCATTTTGATAACATTATAATCATGATTTTTGTTTCATTTTTTCTTCCAACTTGTTTCCTCATAAAAATTCATGTATACATGTCATTTTTGAACACACTGGTTTCGTAATATATAAGTACTAGGATGAAACTAGTGAGTTAAAAATACTTAGGTAATTTTAAGAAGGCGATCAGTCAAAAAGCTACCATAATTGTAACACAATTTGTGTCCTTCTTACATCCCTGCATTTATTCTGCACCATAAATTATTTAACGATTGCAAAAGACATAGGCACATGTCTGTTTATCACCATGTTATCTGTTTGTTTAAACGTGTATTCGAATCGCAAGCTTCCTGCACATAAATAACCAGTTGTCATAGTCTCTTCTCTGGTGGTCATTACAAACGAAATTCGTAAAGCGTCACTATGTACTATAAGATATGTCTTAGAAAGTTCGTATTATTGTCTTTGATGCAATATACATTTAAATTCCTTGTTTGCGATCTTTTTTTTTAAATCAAGTTGCTGTGGTTGTGGTTGGTATCGGCATAGTTGTATTGTCGTGGAATTGGTTGATCTTTGTGTAGTGGAAGTGGTGGTAGAGGTTTAAGATGCGGGCGTTATACTCGTGGTAGTAGTTGTAGTTGTTAATTGGTAATGTGGTGTTTGTGGTTGACGTGGTGGTGGTAGGTGGTAGTTGTTGTATTTGTGGTGTTGGTTGTGGTAGGCAGGGGTGTTGTAATTGTTGTGGTGTTGCTTGTAGTGATGGTGTGAATCTTTGCTGTCAATGCATCGGTAGCAAAAAGTAGCCAGGGCATGTATGTGCCTCAATTCGTTGACGCTACCATATTGAAACAAACAAATAAACGTGATACTTATTTGAATCTTAATAATGTAGAATACTGTGAACAGCCTATGGAGGCGTATTAGAGAATTCAAATGTATTTTCACGTATACAAATGCCATGTTTTGCTTTATCTTAGCAACAGCGATCATTCAAAATAAATATATGAAACCGTTCCTGTCTGTATTGTTTTAATTTTTTTATAAACAACGTGAAATGTCTTTATCTAATCATCAGGATTAATCCATGTCCATCTGAAAGAAAAGAAATCGCATTGTAAACAATTCATATCATTTTGGAAAAATATATCAATGTCTTACACAACTTATTACGAGATTTAAAGTTATCAGCTTTTTTATCATCAGTGGTTTAACAAAATAATTGAACTTACATGATGAAGCGCTATCCTACTGTAGATGTAGCTGAAATATCGAATGAAAATACACAACATATTTTATGTTGTTCTTGATATATGTTAACATGTGATACAAGTATATATTTGCAGGACAGCCTCGGAATGGTTATTATGTAAGAATACATTTCAGTTCTTTAAAGGAAAACAAAAAAAGCAAAGCGAAATAACATGCGTACTTAAACTAAGAAAAAAATACTATTCGAAATTATTACAATTCTATTCCATTTAAAAATATGAAGTGTTTTAAGAAACAACCCTGTTTTTATACAGAAATACGATATAAAGAATTCAAGTTAATGGCAATTCTTAATGCATACCGTGCAATGGACTCGCAGCCGTGGTAGATTGGACCTCTGAAAAGCAATGGATGTCGTATAGAATAAAATGGTGGTGAGCATCGATTGCCGGTTAATGCCTGGTGAACATCGATAGCCGTCCAATCCCATATTAAGTTACACAGCTAACAGTATTTCTTTGAAATACGACAATTACGCTACAAATGATTTACAATAAGGTCATTCAACAATTATCTTATACATTGAAAAAGACCAAATCTGTTTAATTACAATTATTATAAGATTCAAAATAAAATTACTCTATGTAAAACTATTGACCGTATCGTATGAGTCGCTGTTCAAAAATCGAATTTACCAATAAAGGGTTTATGCATGTAGTGGTAAACAAAACTCAAATGTTCCAAACTCGAATCGACGTTATTCAAAGAACAGACGCGGTAGAGTGTGTCTACGGATTAATTACATGAACATAAATATTACAAGTTGTAATCTGCATATCCATATTGTTTGGAGCCCATGTAATCCATAGGTACAGCCAACGTGGCTATTTGTATCTACCAATGGTAGTTTCATTTAGATAAAAACAGTTGATATGGTATTTGAATTGGAGACGATTGTTTATGGGTCAACTTGGTTTTCTTTCACGAGATTTTTTTTATATATAAAAATAGGCAATTTCGAACAACAAATATAAGAAATATTTTTATAGTCAAATAAACGACTAAACATCTACCTTCGCACGCGGCTGCCTTGATATCAGACTTGAGCGTTCTCAAAGAGTTAAAGTCCGACACCGTGAACACGTGGCGTGGATCCGACGCGATCGCGTTCAGCTCGGCGTTGTTGATGCTGGAGCCGATGCCGATGGCGATGACGACGACGTTCCTCTGCTTCAGAAGGTTGGCCGCAAGGATGGTGGCGTTCCTGTTGGTGGACGCACCGTCAGTAAGCACGATGACGTAATTGTTGGCATCGCCGCGGTCTCCGGCCGCCGTCGTGAACATTCTCTGGCGGATAAACTGGAGCGCCTCGTCCGTGTGAGTTATGCCCTGTGTGTATGCGACCTTTTGAATGGCGGAAAGGAGAGACGATTTGTCATGGTACTGGTTGAGATTGAATTCCAGGTGTGCATTGTTAGAGAATGTCACGCAGCCGATCTGCACGTTGTTGACGCCTACGGTAAAGTCGTTGGCGACGCGAGAGACGAAGTCCAGTTGCGAGTGGAAGTTGAGCGCGCCCTCGCTCGAGGAGGCATCCAGCGCGAACACAATGTCCGCCTTGTTGGCAAAACTGCACGCTAAAATAGAATTGGCGTGGAAATATTTGTTGCGCGTGTTACAGTTTAATTCAAAAAGACTAGTTAGTCTTAAATGAATATTGTTTGCTGTATGCACCAAAATACACGTCGTAAAGCTTGATATTTGTTTTTGTATTTATCTCTTATATGTAACACATTTACTGTCGTATATCATCTTATACAACCGGCAGAACGAACTGCGCCTATGTACTTAGCGTTTTAAAAAACCAGAAATAGGAAAATACACAACTAACTGATAAAACAAAAACTTTAAATTTTATATCATAGGTAAAAAAAAATCTCAAAAGCAACGATTGTATTCGAATTTAAACAGGTCCCCGTTCTAAACTGCGACTCCTTTAAAGCAAGGGATTAGGAGCTTATTTCCGGTAGAAATGGAACCAGTTAAGAAAGTGCGCGTTTTCGCTTCACTTACTTTGGCATGCGACGAAGGTCAGTTCCGACTGAATGGCGTTAAGGGAGTTAAAGTCGGCGACAGCTAGCGCGTGCGCGTTGTCCGAGGCTATCCGCTGCAGCTCCGACATTTGTACCCCGCTGCCAATTCCTGGTATTATATGGATTTCAACGTTCGTTAGAAAGGCCTAGCGTTCCATTGCATTGTGTAGAGCACAGAGACGAATTTATTACGCGTCGTTAAATGCAAAATAGGGAACATGCATTGACTATTGTATTATGATATTTTAAATACAGTATATTACTTATTGAGCGATGTACACCTTGCTCAATATTAAATGTACTAGCACAACGCACGAGCATGAATAACCTTCGCGGTTTTTAGCAAGATTGTTTTACCAAAAGCAAAGTCCTTTAAATAGACAAACGTTACCAATGACCTTGACATTGCACACATCTCCCTAAACCACTCACCAAGAAAAATGATATATCAAATAACTAACAAAAAACCATTCACCATAAGTAATGACTTTGATATGTCCTACGCTAACCGAAAAAACAATAGCAGTTATGCTGACATAAGCTGCGCAAAACACTCCAACGTTGACAACAGTCTTTTCACAATACAGAAATATTAGTAACACTTGTATTGACACTTGCTACTCAAACAACTCACAAATAGCAGTGATATTGAATTAAGACTAACCACTGACAAGACAATATAAATAACTATTACAAAACACTACGCAAATCACACACCATAGCAATTGCCTAGACATATATCTGCGCAAAACACTCGCCAACAACAATGGCATTGACATGACACTACACAAACCACTCATCAATATCGATGATCTTGATATTAGTATTGACAAATTGCTTAACATAGCAATGACCTTAAAATAAGCCTGCGCAAACCACTCACCAATAGCAAAAAATATTGGCATAAGCAGACAAAAACAAGCTTATTTATAGAAACGACATTGAAATAAGACTACGTGAACCATTCACCAAATGCAAATTCATTGACATTGGCCTGCGCACACAACTCACCTGTAGCAATTACCTACACTAAGCAAACCGCTCATCAATAGCAATGACAGTGATATTATATATATTGCAAATCAAATCAAACACCAATAGCAATTGCCTTGACATTATCCTTCATAAATCAATAACCAAATTACATTGATAAGTGTACCTAGCGCCAGTAGAAAGTACCGTGAACTATCCTTCGTCTACAACTCAATAATATAATAACTAACGTTAGTTTTGCTTTATACATATCACAAGAGCAGACATATGTATACAACTATTTTTGTTAACCATGACCTTACACATTCCTTATCAAGTGAGGGTAATGGGATACATCCTTGTTACATATCCATGCATGCATACACGAGATAACTGAATAATATGTGAAGGACAATGGACGCCATACACTCAATGACGTCGCAGAAATTTAACACAAATGTGTCTCATTACTACTCCCTATGTAAATTACATCTAAAACAATGAGTTTTATATTTGCCTACCAACAATAAAACTGCTTTTCTCATAACCTTTAGAACACAATTTACCAAAAGCAGGGGCATGCATATAAGTCTACGTTAATTACTTACTAATATTATTTACCGTGATGTTACCAATTTGATTCACGCACCAATAGCCATGATCTTGATATGAGCCTCCGAAACAAATGTAAAAAATGCCTTGAGTCTACCAAATACTACTTACCATTGCAATGGTCTTATCATTAGCCAACACTTTACCCTTTGCTTTAGCAAAAGTGAAAACTTACTAACTTAATCGCTTACCGATGATATTTGTCTACGTAGATCACTCACCAATAGCAATGACTTTGACATTAGGCTGATGCTTTAGCAAGTCTGCCTCAGTAGTAGTTCGGGTCGGGTAGGTAGACTGTCCGTCGGTTAGTAGAATAACCAGGTCCCTGGCATTGGGGCGAGCCCCTAATGCGTATCGTAGATAGAAGCAATATCAAATTATGCAGTTTTTACAGTTCATCGAATGTGATATAAATTAGTGTTATAAAATAGCATTTCTGAATACACAATTGCTACCACAATGTCACCTACAGGTAGATATATTTTCTACACGATTTCTTCTGTCTGCATGTAATTGGAATAATGAGAAGTTTGATGGATTTTAATGTATACGATAAACCAAACAGTTTACAATATTCACGGTAATTTTTAAGTGCCGAGTAAGTCTAAGAACACGTGTTAAGAAGTACATCGACTCCACTACAGATATATATCTGGACCACTTGTCGGCAAATAAGGAATGTCCGGTTAAACCGTTTGATTTGATGTGCATGGACATGGTAAACGTGCATTCTAATCACAATTACTTGCCAAATTATTTTGTAAAAGAGTAGATATTCAATAGTCTAACAGAAATGAAAATTTACAACGAAAGATACAGTTTTCGATTTTAGCTGATTCTTAATGATATGAATGAAATACTTTTGAAAGCGGCAACAAGTTTAAAAACCTACACACAACATCCTTATCTTTTCGATCTTTGGAAACAAGCAAACATTTATTATATCAATAGAAATACTCGCCGACTTTCATTCTGACTTTGGTATTTATAGGAAGCTTTCGCCAGATCAATTGAGTTACTGATAAACTTTCTGTTAGTCTTTCTAATAAAAGAAAAAAAGTTTCTAGAGGAAAATAATACGTGTTTAACCCTGTTTCCGACTTTGAAAGGTAGACACATTTTAAGAGAGCAAATGAGCTACAATCCAATGTTCATGCCGGAACGTTGACATAAAGAAAAAAATTACAAGATCTATAGAGTTCTTTACAAATTAAGAAAACGTTACCAGAACGATCAAGTTTAAGGGCAAAGTCCGCTCAGGCCCTTAAAAGTAAGGAAGCGTGATGCTGAGCGGTAAGTCAGAAGCCCTTTCTATGCTTTTGAGAAAGTCGGTAGAAACCTTCATAATGAGGCCCAAAGGAAACGTTAACCATATCTAGGTGATTGCAACTATCTTCATGCATCCTCCTCAACTATGAAGAAGCGGCATTGTATTGCTGTGCACCTGTCAGTCGGTCAGTCGGTCGGACGATAAGTAGGTCGGTCGGTCGATCGGTCGGTCCGTAGACTATTCATTTCCGCGCAATATACGCGTTGACCTATAGAAATTCGAATCGATGTGATGTCTTCTCCTAAGTAGACAAGGAGGACGCAAACGAATTTGAAAGTCAGATGTGAGATCAGATGGGCGTTTCACAGTAAGTTCATTTCTTTTACTTTGACTTATGTTCATGCACATTGATATACTTTTCTTTGAGAGTTATGAAACGCCTATCGATTTGGAGGGCATCAAGTCAAAGTTAAGGTCTCAGGAGCGCTGTAAATCAGTTATTCGTCTATGCGCTATATTGTGAGAAAGCTTTGACCTTATGTCAAATTCAAGGTCAATCGAACTGGTCTGGTTTTCCGAGGGATATGTACCTGTTTGCTTAAATTTTCTTTATTCCTCTTACTACACCTTCCTTAGCCATCGCTTGTTCAAAGAAGTAAAAGATGGGATATACATTTTGATGCGATAACCAATGACATTATTTTTCTTTCCAACCTTTAGACACCAGGAAGCTCTGATTGCGGGCCATAAACAACGCCTTGTCCGTGTAAGTGGCACCAGAGTTGAACGTGATTTGAGCGATGGCATTCAGCAAGTCCGTCTGGCTGTGGTAGCGGTTCAGCGGGAACTGTTCGTGCGCGCTGCTACTAAACACGATCACGCTGACCTATGACAGAGTAGCCATATTAACGAACAACTTATGTTGTAAACTATGTTTGTTGAACGCTCTTTTGGGCACTCTATGTAAGGAAACAGTGAGGGAATTATGTTTGATGAACGCACTTTCGCAATAGCGTTGGTTAATGGCACTCAGAATGCGCTCTATGCTAGCAAACAGTGATGGACTTGCATGGTTTGCAACCTCATATAAAAACCGAAACGCTTCTTGTGGTGCATTTTATTTCGTGTTCAGCTTTGAACCTGTTTGTACATGGACAATGTGTAGAAGATATGAACCGAAGTTTTATCTAGTTCTGAAGTATAATAATGGTTTCTAATCTCAAAGAAATGGAGTAGAATTAAGTGGCCTGTAGCCTCACCTGGACGTCGTTGGGCCCGATGGTGAACTGATAGACGAAGTTCCTGACGAAGTCTACCTGCTTCTGGAAATTATCTGCGCCCTCGCTGGCCGAGGAGTCAAGCAGGAAGACGATATCAGCCGGCTGCTTGCCGCAGTCTATTGAAATGAAAGGCATTAAATGGATTTGCTAATATTCATAAAAGTCTATGCATTTCATAGTTGTGCATTGTATATTACAATAACGGGAATTATAGTCCATATGTATAAATATGTCTGGGACGTACTTATAACATGTAGGTGAATTGTGTGCGTATCAAAACAATTGAAAAAAATACCTGTGCTTGCCACTGGCTGCGGTTTTGGAGCTGAAACATTAAATTGATTGCCAATTTGTCACATATGCAATATCCGCGACAGCTCCACAAAGCATCGTTCTTACAAATACTTTGCGACATGGTGTTCAATTCACGGAAACGCAACTTTTAAAGTTCCATATATAAAATTTATAAGTAGTAACGAAGTCGACCCTAAAACAACGCGAAGTTGCTTCCTTAAAGTGTTGGTTCGTTACCAAGATACATGTCTTTCGGTCAGCTAAATACTCGAACATTAAGTTATCACGAGTTCGCAGTTACTTACCCCCGCAAGACTGATCTTTGATTTCCGTCTGCAGCGTGTGCAGGATGGAGAAGCTGCCGATTGTGAACACGTGACTTCTGTCCGTGGCCATAGCGTTCAGTTCGAACTGATTCACATCAGCGCCGATCCCGATAGCGATAACCTGCGCTTTATTCATGTTCTACCAAAGACATATAGGCACATAGAGAACATTTGATAGAAAGAGGTCACCCATATAAGTGTCAGCGGTTTTTACACTTAAATGTTTACCCTAATAATACACAATATTAAATTAATTGATCGGTTAACACGCACACATTCAACATAGCTTGTAGAAGTTTTTATCATAACTTAATACATATATAAGTACTAGTAGATGGTGACATGAACAATAAACAACCTTTAATGTCATCGCTGCGGATATAGTGGCAGATGCGTCGTCAGAGTGTCCGTCAGTCAGCACAATGACAATGTGTGAAGCGTTCACACGGGCGCCGTGGGTAGTCGTGAACTGGTAATAACTAACGTAGCGCAAAGCAGTGCTAGTGGCCTTTGTTCCGCCGCTGTACCTGACGGCCTGTATGGCCCCAAGTAAAGAAGGCTTGTCTGAATATCTGGTGAGAAAGAAGTCAAGAAACACGAATTCATTAGACTAGTGCAGGTCAAAGCTTGACAATGGTACATGTACATTTGTTTGCAAAAGGACAACACAAATGACGAGATGAGCAAAATCTACTTGTTCGAAATCGATAAAACATGTAGCTATCAATTTCGTACCATAATATTGACATTATCTGTGGACGGCGTGGTTTCTATGGTGGTATATTGATGACAGTGGTTGGACGGTACCGGCTATTGTACTTAAAACATATGTGGTTATTGAGTTCTATGGAACAGAATACACAGCTATTACATACGGTTTCATGTAATTTGGTGAGTTTGTTGGCATAAATGTCAAATATACCCGTTTAGGTAGAACTCATTGTGAGCAGTTGATCCAAACGTGACAAGACCGATTTGGACATCACTGGGGCCAATATCGAACTGATTGACGAAGTTGGTCACAAAGTCTAGCTGCTTCTGGAAGTTGACCGCCCCTTCCCTGGAAGAGGCGTCTAGGACGAACACGATGTCCGCGGGTTTGTCGCCGCACGGGGAGGGCGTCATACCTGCGGCGAAAAGGTTCATTATTCCCAAAGTTCTTAGCGATACCTAAAGATACATTATTTTCAATAATGAAATTCCTGGGTGGTATTTACCGACCTGGCCGTGTATTCCGCAGGTAAGTAAGCTATTCAGATAGAGCTTTTTATGTGAAATCTAATTATTTTACGCAAGAATAACCTTATAAGTTATATTGCTGAACATCTTAGCGACATGTTATTTTTCAAACATTTTCTGCAAGAAGACTGAATCATTAAACATGAATGATATTTAATTCAATTAATGAATGCCTACGAATATATTTTTTTTCCAACACATTTTATTTTATAAAAATTGAAAACAAATTCATATTAAATAGTAAATGTTACACAATAATGTAATGCACTAAGAGATGAAAAAGAAGCATTTGTAACACATCTTTAGTTATCCTTATAATAGAAGTCAATGACATACAAACCATTTAGATAAGTAAAGTGGAAAATGTAAAAAGCTTTAACATTATACACCGAATGTGAAGCTAATGCATAGTGTATTGCTACATAACTGTTGTTAATGTATTGAACTATTCTTCAAAATCATCTGTATTTAAAGTTTTTAGTATAACGTATATTATTATTAAGAGCGAAAATATAACTTATTTTGATATAAATGTTGGAGATGCCATACCAGAACAGTACAAGAAAAATATGCTTCATTTCAACAGCTCTTTGAAGCTTACATACTTAGTGTACAATTAAAAAGAAGGCTTAATTCTTAAACTACAGGAAATCGTTACATCATTGAATCAGGTAAACACTTAAAGTATTTCACAGCTGCATGTTCGTTTGTGTTGGAAAAACATTTTTAAAAATATATAAAAAGAAAACAAAACTTCCATTTTCACTATGTATACACAATAACAGTATGCATACATTGTAATAATATGAAAAAGGCATAGAAAAACAATAATAGGTACATATAATTATGTTGTATGACCTAAAGGTCCTACCTTTAATTAATTTATTTAAGAAACGGTACGGTATAAATAGTATTTGTTCAAAATTGTTCAAATTCAAATAATAAGTTTATCAGACAATATCATTAAATAAGTCCCTTTCACTGTCAAGGAATTCCATTTGTTCATGCCCACGGTAGGGTGGCATATAGTGATCGCACTGTCCGTCGGTCCGTCCGTCTGTCTGTTCTTCTGAAATTCCGTCACACTTGCGTTTGATTTCGAAAAATGATCATACCTTTTGCAATATTGATCATAGCAACTTGATATTTGGCATGCATGTGTATCTCATGGAGCTACACATTTTGAGTGGTGACAGGTCAAGGTCAAGGTCATCCTTCAATGTCAAAGGTAAAAAAACAAAACACACATTTTCTTTTTTTAAAGCGGCGCAGTAGGCGGCATTGTGTTTCTGACCAAACACATCTCTTGTTTAAATTAATATTTGTCTTAAGTTATCTTATTTATACTATGTACTTCTAGGCTCGTATTATGCTAGGAATGCATTCATTACTTTTACACTTATATACGTATTGCTAAACTAAACAAATTAACATTATTTATGGCTCGAGCAGACTTTGTTGAATATACAGGTAGAAGAAATGTCTTGTTTATAAAAAGATATACTTGTCCTGCTAACATCTGTCAATCATTTCTTTAGATATCTGACATTCACAGAATAATGTTGTTCTCACTTTGTTTGCAAAACGAACATAATGGATCGGCGGTTATTTTTATTTTACAAAAAAATAATATTTGTTCCATGTATTTTATGAATTATTCTGTATGGGAAACACTGAACCTTTGCATCATTGGTTATTAACAATGGTATTTAAATATGCAATATACCGGTAATTCTTTTTTATAAATAACGGTATGGAGTTGTATACACTTTTTTACTTTAACGTATGTTTGTTCATTATTTTTAATAAGAATGGTGAATAGTCTTTTTGCACCAGATTTTATTTTCAATATAAGTTGTTATATTTTGGACAAAAAGTGTGGGATGATTTTTTTGGTTAGGACAAGATATACAATATTGTTTCCGTGAATGGAAAAATATTACATGAGAGGGAATCCCTTTGTGTGCAGCCTCGTTTAATGGAGAAAAAATATATAAACAACCACATTGAGAAACAGTACATGTAGAGTTCTTAAATAAAATATTAAACCAGTTTTGTATGGCTGGACGGAAATTGAAGAAGAAAACAAGTATTTTGTATAAAGAACCGCGTAAATGAATCAAATGCTTTTTCAAAATCTATTTTAGGTGACATGGGATCTCATTTTATTCAGTGTAGTGCATTTTGTAATAAAAATACTTATACATTAATCTTGTATTTTCCCCCATGTATGTCCCTTTAATGAAACCAGTCTAGTCGCTATGAATTGAAGTGTCCATAAATATTTTTAATACATAAGCTAATTCTTCTGAGGCGATTTTATAAACAACATTAAAAAAAAGAAAGTATTTGCCAGTTTTGTATAAAAAGCCTTGATTTACCACCCTTTAAAATGAAGGTTATGATACATTGAGTTTGTATTACAGATATATGCTCACAAATAAAAGCTTCATTTACGGATCTGACACAAAATGCAACCATTTTTTCAGAACATTTACAAAAATTTGCTTTAAAGTCAGAACTGCGCGAGCTTTTATTATTTTACATTTGTTTTAAACTGATGAATATTAAGTTATAAAACTTCCGATTGAATTCGACTCACTCTTGTTTAATTTTGAACAATTTATTCCTTTTAGATAGTTATTAAAATTTGAAATCGTCACTACTACATTCATTTGTTTTGCTTATAACGAGACTGATATAAGATGATATTGTTTTAGAATAGATTTTTGGTCAGTAATTTCACTATAATCTTTATATTTCTTTGTGCTTTTGCATTATTTGTTTGAGTTGTTTTTCTAAGCTGCAAAAAGGTTAAGATTGCTTTTCACCATGTTATATCCACTTAAATTTTGGATATTATGATTAAAAACCGCACAACTATTCTACTTAGGAGCTGAAACTCACACGCAAGCCTTTCTATTTCACGGCTGATGGTGTTCAGTGCGTTGAAGTCGGCTACACTGAGTACGTGGCTCAGGTCGCTCGCAATGTGCTGCAACTCTATCCCGGACAAGGCCGAGCCGATACCCACCGCAATTACCTGAGATATAACAGCATTATCTTTTCAACAAAGCATGTTGCTGCTCATCCACAAAAAAAAACTTATAACAACAACAAAACAACAACGTTAACAATGACAAAACAAATCCACACAAAACAGCGCATCAAACGATAAAATACAAACCTAATTTTATAATCCTACATAAATTAGCATTTCTACTGGTAACGTATAGCACAGTGCCATCTCATTTTATGTTGCGAATTCGAACCACAGTGACACCCTACCATGACTTATTCGTCTTTCAGGAGATGTACACGGTACTATCTGGTACTTCAGGGCTTTTGTACCAATCCATGGTCCTTGTGCTAGTATAATTTAGCTTAAATATTCCAACAAACGTGTGCATTTGAATAGGAAATAAACGGAGAACACCGTTGGTAAGATATCGAGTGTGTTATAGTGACCATTTGCGCACAAGCAAGCATATTTCAAACTCCCCACACAAATAAAGAACATCCGGTGCGGTTAAGCTGTATTGTGACCATTTTGATTGTTGAGCTCTAAGTGTGTAAAACATTAACCTTTGAGAAAGGACCAATGGTCATTCTTGCGTCTTGCCGTATGTATCTGCTGAAGATTTGTTTTATGTAATAACAAACAATCCCCTGTGAACGACTTAACAGTCCGGAAGTTCGGACGAATGCATTGAAGTTTTGTTTTCACGACTTTGGGACGTTTTTGGACGTTAACGCACATCCACCGAACAGCCATTGAAGCAATTAACAATTACATCAAAATGATGCAACTGGGCTCGACAACAAAAATTGAAAGAAAGCAGAAGGCACCTTTATCCCTCCATATTTCAGAGACTGTGCCGCTGTAGTTGTGGCGGTAGGGGAGTTAGACTGACCGTCAGTGAGAACGACAACTAGCTTGGTAACCGCGCCTCCACGCCCTCCATTCTGCGGCTGGAAGCTGTAAATGTAATGTATCAAAAAGATGTAAAGGTAAGATTTATACGTCGTTAAATCAATGTGTAGCTCTGATGCATTTGTGATGTGAGTGATACTGTACAAAACTGCTCGATGGTTTTGGTGGGATTGATGTTAAGGGTCGTGATGGGGCAGATATAGGCATGTGGCTGACGCACAAGTAGAGTGTTGTTTTAAAGAAGCGATCTGGTTATATACGTGCTAGAGTTTTGGTGGAGGTCATTAATAATAAAAAAAACTTATGTTGCCTGTTGGTGCGCACGAAGGTGAGCGCCTCGGCTGTGTTGGTACTGCCTCCCTGGTACGAGATGTTGTGGATCGCCCTCTGCAGTGACGCCTTGTCCGAGTACTGGTTGAGGAAAAACTCGTTATACGCATGCGTGCCGAATGTCACCAAGCTTACTTGGGTAGCGTTGCGACCGATACTAAAACTGATGAAAATAAAGCTCTAAATAACATAAGAAATATGCGTGCATGTGTAAATCGCTTGCTTTCATTAAAAATGTTTGAAAACTAAAGTCATCTAATATAGCTGAATACATAGCATGATTATTCTGCAAGCAATAATCATCATTTGGCTTTATAGCGACGGATTTGGGCAAACATACATACTTACACTACTTTGCAGCTAAAATACACAAACATGCATTTTTATGTAGCAATCAGACGATCTTTGTTCCGTTTTCCTTTATTTCCATTTTTCCACGCCGATTTGATCACATCTTTTACATCAGGAATATATATGGAAATGTTTTAAATAAAAAAAATAACTTTAGCCTCATTTTCTTATTCCTTTTTTTCCCAAAATTGTGACACATAGCTTTCGTTTACGATCACATACATGTGTAAGTTATTGACCTTGCCAAGTTTTAGAGAAAACAAGCCGACATACTTTCGGGACGCACGTACGTATGGACGAATAAGTATATGCTTATGTAATTGTTCTTGTCTCCCTCTGTGAGTGAATAATTAAAACCGAATGCTTACGAGTTGGTGAGGTTGCCTACGAACTGTAGCTGCTTATCAAAGTTCGATTTGCCCTCACTGCTCGAGGCGTCGAGAACGAACACGATGTCGGCGAGCTTGGCATCACAACTCGCTTGATCTGTTGAGTTGATCAGCAGACATGGGTTTGCTTATGATTACAATGGCGATGATTATGAAAATGATTGAGATGACTGTTACGGGAAAAGGACAGAGTGGAAACACGGTGCCTTTACCACGTGAAATTTTAAGATCTGTGTTGGGAGAATAAAGCGCGACCCAGTTTACATTTGTAATGATGTATTTTTAAATAGTTTACTATTTTTAATGGGAAAAAGAAGAGAGCCCGTTCATTCGTGAGTGTTTTCTATAGGTATCGTGATTGTTTTTAACAAATACGTATTTTTTTTCAGTAACGTGCAACCGCGCGTTTGTAATATGAAGTCCCCACACTAATCCGACATTTTTCTTACCGTTCAAACGCGCGGTTGCACTTTACTGAAAAAATATTTATTTGTTTAAAAAAAAATCATGATATCTTTAGAAAACTCTTACGAATGAGCGGACACTCCATTTAATCCAACTTAAAATGGTGAAAAAGACATCCTTAAATATGTTAACTGGGTCGCGCTTTATTCTCCCAACGCAGATCTTAAAAAACACGTGGTATAGCATGCTGATGTTACGATTAAGGATGATGAAGACGACGATGGTTGATTATTTATATTAGTTTCCTTATTATTATTATTGATATTATTAATATTATTGATGATATTATTATTATTATTATTATTATTATTATTATTATTATTATTATTATTATTATTTTTATTATTTTTATTATTTTGTGTTTATTTAATAAATGTTTTTATCATCATCATCATAGTCATTATTATTATTAGTATGGTCCAATTTGGATGGTGTATAGTAGATGATCATGAGGTTAATGAGGAAATAACTGTTGAGGACAATTAGAAAAAGGAGGGATGATACTAATATGAAAATATAATAATCTACTTCGAAGTGATTTAATTCTTTCGGTAAGTTTATTTCATACTTACCAATATTCTCTAAACCACCTTAAAAAGATCAACATAGAGCAACATTAACAGTATGAATAAAATTATAATTTATAGCAATAAAACAATAACAAATAATTAAAACGAAGTTCTTATGGATTTTCGAACAGCTTTAGTTATATATGAGACACTGCTTACAAAAACAGGTCGCAGAAAAATAACGTATACAAAAGGTAACCATACATTTATATCCGGAACTTATCACAGTTAACACGGAACAAACACTTTATATAAACAATACTGTAGGGAAGTATTGATTCAAATATGAATACTAGATCTGCCAAAGTCAAAATGGCGACGTACATGCAGCAGACTGAATTTCCATTTCGATTGACTGCAATGAGTCGAATGAGGGCACGGTGAACACATGCTGAGCATCGGATCCGATCTGATACAGCTCTGTCTTTACCACATCACTGCCGATTCCAATAGCGATCGTCTGGAAAATATATACCATTTCAATTGGCGAATTGGTTCATCAAGAAAAGCTTTTCTATTTTAATACAATGCACAATACACAATGGTTTGATTGGTCATTGAAATACCCATAGCAAAGGCAATCATTATATTATCTAGGTATAGGTCTTAATTGATTTCATTTTCACTGTCAAACATAGGGAGTTCAAGTAAGCTGTTCTCTTTGGTGTACCATCAGTCACGCCGTCTTTCTGAGGATGATTTATTTATGGTACGCCATAGTTTTCATGAGTACCGAAAAATACACACAGATAGCAAAAGCAAACATTACATCCCAACTATACAAATAGCGATCATGTATATTCATATATGTGTATATATATATATATATATACATTTGTAACCCGAAAGAGACTTATTGCAAACAGGTTCACCCGTTAAAATATCAGTTGATATAAGTTCGGTTGGTTCCAACATACCGGTACCAAAAGAAGTAAATACCAGTCAAAATAGTTTCTTTTGTACTGTTACATATACTAAATGAAAAATGAATCATNGTAATCATTTAGGTTGTATATGTATAAACGCTGCTATATTATATTAAGATACTATTACAATCAATTGTGTCACTTTATAATTAAGCGGTGTTGCGGCTGTTTTGGGTAATGATTTCCAAATAATAGATTGAAAACAAATAATCTTCAAAATGTACATACATATAATATGTGAAAAATGAAATCAAAACACGCAACATTTTCCGTGGCATTGTACTGCTAGATTTCTACTTGTGTCAAATTGTGTTTCATTTGCATATATTATAATAAGATTATACTTTCATAGATCGATAATAAGTATTTGCACGGATCTATGAAAAAGTGCTCAAATCTCTCAAATGGGTAAATGTAATTTTTCATTTCAAAGTTAAAACCTATTTCTTTTTTTACTTTAAGTTGCTTATGAATTTTGAATGTTAAAATGACATGGGTCTCACACCTACGAAAACAAAGTCCTCCGTCATTGAATGAGCATTTTTACTTTTCATATTCTCTAAAAGCGCACAAACGATACTGTGCAATTATAATGCTTAAGCGCATCGCAGCAGAACGCACAAGAAGCGCTCACAAAACGTACACCAGCGTACAGATGAATTATAGGGCTCTAAACGCTGTAACTGTATTGATTAATAAACAAAGATTATTGGCAATCTAGCATGCTGCCTTTGGACAAATACATATATTCAAACGAAATATGACCAAGACAAGGAATCATACAATATTACATTACATTACATTTTTTACAGATGGACAGATGTGAAAATCAGTAAACTGTTGCATAATAAAAAAATATGGATATGAACGTATAGAACAGTTTTGTGAGTCATATGCAATTATAAAGCAGCTAAACGATTAATATTATCGTATCTTATTTTGAAACCTAAGATAAATGCTTCAGACTTCAGAACCATATTGTATAAGTTGTGTTACTTATAAATCTAAAAGAGCTATTTTTGTTTTAACATGTTATTCGACACGGCTAATCACAGAAACATGGTGATAATTTTCTTAAAGTGATTGTTCATTAAATACATTCATAGTATAAGACACATTGCCAGTGTAAAGGAATTTTATACCCAGGTAAAGAAACACAACACTATTGACAATGTCAATATACCCGTTATTTATTGACCATAGGTACCTGCTTTTTCGTTCAACTAAACATATTTTTTTTTTTTTTACATTCATTTTCAGACCCGATTCAGAAAAGTCCATGTAGAAATGTTAGTCCTGTAGGATAACTGTATAATTAATAAATAATATAATAGCATCAGCAAATAACAGCATTACAACAAATAGCAAATGCAAATTGTCATTTGTGAAATTTTGAAGATTAATACAATCTTTAATATCATTTATAAACCAAATACAAAATTGCGTTGACGGGGGCTCCCCTTGTTTAAACACTAAGTGAGGTATCAAAGAAGTCTGAATATGACAATTCCTGTGTGTTTTCATACATTACTTAAAATGTGCCTTTATAATTTGTATCGTTGTTATTATTTACAACTGCGACATGATTCGATTTTTTGTATCCGTAATGCTTCGTGGATTACTGTAAAGAATGGCTTTTCATGATCGAGGAAAGCGCAAACATGTATAACTTATGTTTCTGCAAAAAACATTTTGTATGACGCTGTAAAATTAAAATACAATCGTTTTTTTTTCTAAAACCGCGTTGAAATTTCTAGTTTTGTTAACGAAAGCAAACGATGAGATGGCAATTCAGGATTGTAATTAACTGTTTCTGAAAACTATAATTTCTGCCATAAGTGTGAACTAATATATAATCGTAGATAAAAAGATACGATGACCTTACCCGGCTTGTAGACGACGCTGTCTATAGCGTGCAGTAGGCTGGCTTTGTCGTGATATTGGTTCAGATTGAAGCCCAGCGCTGGAAGGGTCGCAAACGTGACCAAACCCACCTGTACTTTGTCTGGACCTTTGGTGAAAATGAACATCCATATGTTATATTGCATTTGACAAAAGATTTATCCTGAATGTGCTTGATTTTTAGGAAAACAACAAAACTTATATATAAAGTAGATAGAACCAACGCAGCCTTCTTCTATGAACCAGTATAGTTTAATTCAAATGAATACAGATGAGCTGGTATAATCTTTGGAAAAAAAATCATATTTGGTTAGCTTGATTTGTGTCAACAGATTATTAGATTTGTATACATACACAACGCACAATCGAAGCAAGAAAAATAGGAAACTAGACGATAAACAACGTTGATTTTCGCTGGTGATTGAAGATTATCAGATAAATCTGATCAAATAGATTTATGCTGACAAATGTCGCAGATGTTTGTCTCCGCAATTCTTATCTGACTTATATCCACATAAATTTATTATGACTCACACGGTTTCCGATTTATACGGAAGCCCCGTGAAGGCAATCGTCCAATTGATATTGGTGAAAACAAGCATGGATATGTAGAAGTTGTTTGTTACTTTATTTAAATATAAAACTGCCGACAAGCAAAACCTGTTCAATCCCCCAAATGAATGTTATATGACTGTGTTCAATAGACATGCTTAATATATATGGTATTTTAACATATGCAACAATTTGGTATACTCTGTCAGAAAATATTTTCACTATATCTTTTGATAGTATTAAGGCCACAACTTTGGTTAGACAACTACATCAAAAACTACTGATTCAATATACCCGAGAATTGTAAAAATAAGATATAGTGGTTGGCCTCACCAATGTCGTAGTTATTTGTGAAGTTCCTCACGAATTGAAGCTGTTTCTGGAAGTTGGAAAGGCCCTCGCTGTAGGATGCATCCAGGAGGAATACGATATCTGCTTTGTCGTATCTGCAGTCTGTGACGGGCATATTATATATATATATATATATTAATTAAAGTGTAAACTCGTATTATCGTATAATGATTTCATATTTGCCTTATGGCCTTTTGTTTAAAAAAGGGGAATTGGAAGATATAGTCCATCTTGGCACCATCATAACTGAAATGATCAGGTTATAGTTCACTGGTATTTTCCACTCATTCACTACAGGACAAAGTTATAGGTGTGGGAGCCATTAAACATTAAAAGGGGCGTTATACAATTCTGGGTTGTGAGACACTTGCAAAACCTGACTTATTTTATGTTATATTATACTTTTTGTAAATTTATCCAGCTTCGGAAACACACTGTGGGAGCTTAATCTAAATTTGTCGGGTACAAAATGTTTAATACATAGTAAGCCTTATAACACATGATTGAAGAAAAACTTATTTTATACTATGTGCATCAACGGCTAATAAGAATATAATGTAACGAATGTATTAAAAAATCAGAAACAATAAAACATAAAATATTTTGACAACATTAAAATGAGGACATCCTTAAAGACTAAGATCTAGCAAATGAACAATTATTTTTCTTGAAATAATATCCGTACCTGGTTTTGTAGTTGGCATCGGTGTATTCGTTGATGTAGTGGTTGGTATATGAGTGGTTGTTGTTGTGGTTTTGGTAGTTGGTCTATGTGTAGTAGTTGTAGCTGTGGTGGTGGTCGGTTTCGGAATGGTGGTAGTTAATGTAGTTGGTCTAGGAGTAGTAGTGGTAGTTGTTGTCGTGGTTGGTTTCGGAGTAGTTGTAGTTGTTGTGGATGTGGTTGGTTTCGGAGTGGTTGTTGTTGTGGTAGTGGTCGGTTCTGGTGTAGTTGTCGTGGTAGTGGTCGGTTTTGGTGAAGTTACACTTATTACTACATAAATCGTCAGAATAATACAAACGAGTAACATTCATTAAATGTAATGATAAAAAGAAAATTATGCATTCAGTTTTCACGAAATCCAAGTACTCAAAGGAAGCAGGCACACTTTAACTATAAAGATCAATTGACCATCGAAACCAACATTTCTTGAGCTTTGTGTATATTTGCATATATATGGTCTTGTGTTGCTTTTATAAAAATGTGCGTGTCCTCGCTGCTTGACGTTATGCAAATTCTATGCGTTGAAGTTAACTAATAAACGAAAGCCTATAACATACATGTCGCTGATTTTGTTGGAATCGGCGTTGTCGTTGCAGTAGTTGTTGTAATGACTGAAACAATAACTTCATTGAATTGAAACACGTGTAATTGCAATTTACATCGGTAATTGATTACTATGTAGTGAAAAAGTAGACTTCTACTTGTTGACTTGTCTTTTGATACCAAAGTGAAGTTTTTAGATAATTCACGTATTTCACATTGTAGGCCAATGAAGCCAGTCGGACACAGGCTGAAGAATGAGGGATTGTTCCCGTTTCCTACGAAACAGGATCCACGCAAACAGGGGTTGGAAAACATGGATTGAAAGTAGTTTTGGTGGCTGAAGAATATAGGAATATATTATATAGCGGTGTTCTTTGATTGAGAGAAACACATTTGAACTTTATTTCGTTAAGTCAAAATTATACACATTCGTTTGATAATAAGTCGCATTCACAAACAATACGCAAAAAACACAATAAAGAAAAAAAATGAAAATTAACCGCCAACAACAGATAACCACAAATAACAACTTGTTATGACAGCTTGATCTATCTTTAGTGACTTCGTGAATCAGTTTCGGTATATACCTTTAAAGGTAAACTATATTTATTTTCTATTAATTATTTAATAATAAGCAAACCAGTCGTGAAGACATGTTTTGTTGCATCGGATAATAAAAGAAAGTTTAATAATACTTGACTGTTGATGTCACCAGATAAATAATAATTTACACCATGAATTGCACATGTGGAACACACTATTGTCATTATGAATATTATAAAACGATCTATTTGCATCCAAAACATGTTATATATTCAGGATATTATGGTTGTTTAAATATTGTACATAGCAGGGATCAGATAGTAAATAACTTGTTCATTACGTTGTAAATGTATGTAATAAATAATTTTGAAATACAAAATAACAAAGGAAAATAGCATTTAGCTTAAAAAAACATAATTATACTGGCTCGATTTCAATTCTCAATCCGATCATTACAAAATGATTATATACCAAATCAACTCAAAAAATGTCACTGCCAATAAAAAGTTGCAAATAGCAAAACGTCTCTCTTCCAAACAAAGCGAAAATTTCATAATTTGTGAACAATCAACCATATAAAATTTTAACCCATTTCTCATCCTAATTCTTCTGGGGCAGTTATATATATAATAACAATTTCTGAACAAATGGAGGATGCAATATCTGTCCTAAACCCCACGAACGCCAGTTGTTTGGACTCAATCAGCCCAAGACTATTTAAATACGGGTCTTACGAATTGGTAAATCGATTGTGGCTCCTTCTGAACAATTCTTTTCCATTTTCTCGGAAACTTTCTAATGACCTTCACATGTTTCAACAAAATTTATAAGCAAGCAGATCCGTACTAGCCGTTAAACTAATGGGCAAATTTCCTGTTAATTCGCACCGGAAGCGTTGTGTCGAAAAGACGTATACAGTAAACTAGTAACTCAAAACAATCTTCTCACTTCAAATAAGGGCGACGTCGCTAAAGCGCTTGATACTGGCAAAGAGGTCAGAGCAGTTGTATGTGATGTATCGAAAGCATTCGACAGAATATTCCATCAAGGTATATTATCTTGATGTGTCTTCTATTAAAATACATGGCTCTCTCCTAGACTGGTTTGTTTTCTTAGTTCTCTAGCAGACAACAACGCATGGCCTTAGCGACTACATACTCTCATACATTTCAAATGTAAACAAAATAATATAAAAATGAAACTGATAAGTATACATAATTTCACCAATAGGATTAACACAATAAAGTATTATTCAATCCTTTTCAAAGGAGGTTATTGAATCGCATCTTTATAATTATACACTAATTTATACTTTTAAATCTCAAAACATATATTGACGATTGTTTTAGCCAAAATCAAATGATTTATCAAATATGTTACACTTACAATTAATAAACAACAGCACAATGTAAAAAACCAGCATGAACAATCTTATAAATGATTTATGCATGTATGTTAAGTTAACACCAACGTTGTCAAATTCATTTAAATAAACGCGTTAACAGTATAAATGCAACACACGTTTACTTTATAAGTCTGCGAAATAGATGTCATTGTTTATACATGATAAACCGTTTTAAAGGAAATGCATTCGGATGACGATGGTGGAATTTCTTAAATATAACATCATCGGACAAAAACGTCATTCTATTTAAATATGAAAAAGTGCTTACTGGAAGTTGTCGGAACCACATTTGGCGTGACAGATGTTGAAGGTCCTGAAAATGAATTGTTTTCTTATCTGTTTGCTTTTCAGTGAAATATAGATATTTATTTGTTAAAGATCAACAGTGCCAGTTCGTTAGAATGTAACCGATTTAACAAATTTTAAATTATAAGTATCAACATAACAAACTGTTCAACTACAAAACTATACAAAACGGTACACATGTCTCACTTGGCGATATATATTTTAATCACTTATGACGTCATCTGTATGGTGTTATGATACACAGTGTGTGATCTGTAAGCTCCTCTCGCGTTATGGTATTTATGTTTCGACGGAAACCATCGTATCAATTAGAAAATTAGTTGCCTCATCATGTCTATTCCACGCATTAAAATAAGTTTGTTTTTCTATTAAAGCAGTCAAATAAAACCTAAATGCAACAAACGTTCTCTACTAATTGACAGAGTATGTATTATCTATATATCTTAAGAAGATGCATTTCCTTTATTGTTTCCGTTGGACGGTATACTGCTAAGAAATTGTTATAATATAGATTGACTCATGCCTGTACAAAGTATGCCTTGATTACACATATCTCCATGGCAACATGCAAATGCACAATTCGGTATCGCTGGTCGCTCGCTTGCCAATAAGAGCATGGACACCTGTCTGGCCAGGGCATGCCTGTAATATAGTATAGATGAATAGTGATATTGCAGACATGTCATATATAAGGAGATTCATTATTGTACGCCAGTCTTTTATTTAGGGAAAAAAGCCGTTGCTTTTGCAATACAAGGCTATACATATAGTACAACAATAATATTACAATTATGATAAAAACTGGAGTCACCGCCTTAAACAAGTCAATTCATCATGCGGAAGAAATTCAAAGGACTTTGCTAATAGATAGAACTTCCATTTGCCGCAATATTGACATGTACTAAAAAAATAATAAAGTGCAATACTATTATGCGTGCTTAACTATAATGTGTTTATTACACTTCCAAGTTATTTTTTTACGACGTCAGTCTATACAGTAGACTGTTTTCCACTGGCCAATTATTGCTACACGATAGTCATATTAGTCATATAAGGCTTGTGTGTATCTGTTTTATACATTATTTAAATATAAACAAAGAAAAACAAACAGGTTAAAACATTATTTAAAATCAAAAGTTACTCATACCTGTGTATCCCTACAGCCGAATTCGTACATAACCGTTCCACCAGGTTTCAACACGTATTTGACATAGCATTCCTGAAAGCCATAACCGTTTGCTCAGTTATTTCAAACATATTTTGTTTAGCGTAAAGTAAAGCACCACAGTAATTAAAGACAAATGCCAAATGAGAAAAACAACATTTCAAAACTTTAAAAATTAATGTTCTTATTATCTATTGAGTTGCAATACATACTTCTCCACTTGGACAGGCTTTGGTGGTAACACATTGGGTACTGTTAGGCATAGGTGCACAACTTAAGCATTGAGTAGCAGTCGCTGCAGCTAAATAAATCATAATTATGTTTGTCGTAGGAGTTTTATAACAGTCTATGAGACAAAGACATGCACAATACATTATTACAGACATTGGGTCTTCGTTCTTTTCAAGTTCAGGGCAGTAAGACCCAATTTAGAACTAATCACAGTATAGGCACGTACATGAAATTCGAGTGTTAAGCGTTAAACGTGCGTATCGAAAAACGTTTAAAACAAATACAGTTATGACACGCTTACTTTTTTCTATATCAATACGTGTGTTTTTACATTATAAGCGGATATAATACATCAGCTATATCATAATTGTGTTAAATGTATTGCTTGACTAAAGTGCGTTCAATTGTCCTGGCCAAAACCCATATTGTTTCTCCTGAAATAAAAATACCGACTAGCTTGAATTGAATTCAGCGATCGTTGTCATGTTCGATAAAAGTTAGCGAGCTGTAGGTGTTTCTATTTTATTTACTAATGGAAACATATCGGAACGTGTGCTCGTAAGCTGAAAATTGACACCTATGTTGGCATTATTTTAAAATTGAACTAAGATGAACAGGTGTTTTACGCTTGAAAAATAATAAAAAGACGGGTAGACGCATTGGACATCATCAATCAAATATTGCGTTGACAAATAGAAAGTTTAAACATCATTTTTGAGTGTGAAAAGTTTCAAATTCAATCATGGTTAGATAAATCAATGGGCGAACAACCAAGAACACACTTAGAAAAGGAGCAAACAACGTTTCTACAACTGGTCAATTACCTGATTCGAGGCAAAGAAATAAGCAACCAACGAGAACAAGGCTCATTTCTGAAATGGCAATTAAAGTCTGATAAGTAAATTATATTATACAATTATTTTATTTAAACATTTGATAATGGTATTTTACCTCTTTTTATTCGATGGTCGTTAGATATTTATTTACAATGAAGGACCTTGTTAAAAAAAAGGTTTGCGCTTATTTGCAATTTCTTTTTTTCAACTACATGTACATGATATTATGACACTTAACGGTGTCAGCCAATAATACACTGTATACACGTTAGACAGTGCAAAAATAACAATCGAAAACCAGAACATTCAAAACGGCAAATTTAAGACTGGCATTTTGAAATGGTCTGATCTTTTGAAAACACTTTGTTACTTGTTAATTGGACCACCGAAAAATTACTACCATCATGAAATACGAATGCAAATGCGATAGTAATTCTATGAAATCAATAAGTTTGTTAACAATTTATTTCGAAAACAAACTCATGTATTTCCGTTATTTAAAATTAATTTTCTTTTCTTAAGAAAAAAAACATGGTTTTCCGGATCACAGCTTAAATATAACATATTTCAGTTTAAACAAATAGAAGACCTAACACATAAGTGAATTTAAGTTATCAGAGAGGCAAACTAAATTGTACATACCGCTAAAGTTCCGTTCAGATGGTCGACTCCAGTGTAATTGTCACGTATTAGAGTGCAATCCAATGTATGTCAATGCTTATCTATGGAACGGTGTTTAGGTAAAAACTACATCCTTCTTGATGACTGTGTCATGATTCTTGATGGAACTTTCAATTTGTATGTAGACACCTTTTTATGCTTGATGAAACTAACATAGTGCCTGATGACAAATGTCTTTTAACATTCGGCTTAATGGTATCATTTATGTGTACAAATGCAACGTTCTCTTCGTATATTGCATGCAGGGTATGTGTATATTGATTTGGGTATGGTGAACAGACCGGTCCAAAAGTCTTAACCGTATGATACGATCGTATCAGACGGTTTAGCTAGAACCGTATCATACGGTTTTGCGACCATAAACCGTCTGATACGATCGTATCATACGGTTTTGACTTTTGGAACGATTGTACGCTTAACTGTTTGATGCAAAACCGTATGATACGATTCGTATCAGACGGTTTACGATTCGTATCATACGGTTTAGCGTTAACCGTATCATACGGTTTAAACTGAATAATT
Source organism: Dreissena rostriformis (assembly GCA_007657795.1). Taxonomy (NCBI): domain Eukaryota; kingdom Metazoa; phylum Mollusca; class Bivalvia; order Myida; family Dreissenidae; genus Dreissena; species Dreissena rostriformis. The sequence continues at coordinate 158,505 of VMBQ01000836.1, read as the reverse complement.
CTATTATTAAATTGAATAATACATTGAATAATACCCGTCATTACCGTCTTATACGATTCGTATCATACGGTTTCGGATCAGACGGTTTAACGTACGAACCGGTCTTAAAGTCTTAAAAGCGTATCATACGGTTTAAAACGTATCATACGGTTTATAAACCGTCTGATACGGTTCTAGCTTAACCGCATGATACGATTCAGACTTTTGAACCGGTCCGTACACCATATTTGGGCAGAGAGACTTATGCAATAGGCGCAGTGCATAATGGAATTAAATTAACGCGATTGCGAAATGTGAGTTTCATCCAAGCACAAAGCAACACACGATCATGCATGATACAATGATGTCAATTGACAGTCTTTTCAAATTGCTACGTAAGACTACGGATATTTACGGCGTATAACGGAAATTTTATGTTATGGAACAAGTTGCGCCCCTTTATGTGAAATTAGCCGCGTATATTTAGACATAGTTCTTTGGTTCTTATTTTGAAAGATAAAGTAGATTATCTTTTTCAGTAGGGAAACCTTTTTAGCCCTATCGTCTGGATATTTTTTTTAACTTACTATGTATACAAAATGTACTTCACAAAATGTTAATGGTATAGTTATGCAAATTGTAATTATTTACTACAAATGTATAAACCTTGAACAGGATTGATACGTGAATTGAAAAAAGCTTCTTTAAAATCTTTGCAAATTTGTATTATTTTCTTTTAAAAGTGATTTGATTTGAAGAATCCATTTATAATCAAATGATAGAAAGTTGTCAAAATAAACCTGATCCCAAGACATATTAGTGTTCTATACTTTGAAATAATATTAGATTCCTTTTTGATATTCATAAAATCTGAATTACTTTCGAAATGACCAATTGATTCTGACGAAACTTCGACATGCACTACCAGTGCATAATTATACACGTCTATCTTTAAGTTTCATGAAATTCCATGTAATAGTTACTGAGAAACAGAGCCGAACGGACAAAAAACATGAATTTCAATCAATTGAAGGTGCATAACTCTAGATGTTTTTTTTGCCAAGATGATCACCATCGCAGTATGATAATACACATTTTGTAAATTCTTGAAATTCAATGTAATTCTACTGAGCAACAGCTCCAGACTTAACACAATCTGCAATTTCAATCAATTGAGGGGAAGGGTATTTTAAGGCTCGGGGAAGGTGCCCTAGCTTTCATATATGGGGGGATAATGGCGTATGAAAACCAAATTTGGGGAAAATTTTCAGGAGATCATGCGATTGTACTCAAAGGAGAATACAATTTCTAGGTGTAAGTTTTGGAGGAAAAGTACATGAATGTCTGAGGGGATGCAGCCTTATTAAGAAAATTTCTGAGGGGACGTAGTCCGTATTCGGCTAGAGCTATATAATAAACTAAGCCCTGAGGGCCTCCTGGCATGACCATGTTGAATCAATCAAGAAGAAAGCATGGTAAATAATCAATCTAATGCGAACGTTAACGCTCGATAGAAAGTCCCTTTTATCGATATACACAACAGTTATAAGACCGATCTCGAATCCGCGGATGTAGTCTGGGATAACATTACTACACAAGATAAAAAGAGTCTTTGCAGAACCTATAAAATGAAACGGCTCCCGAACCATTAAAAAAAAGGAAAACATAAACTTACCCATTTCTATAACATGTTTAATTCAATATCTTCTCCCTTTTTGTGTACACTGATCCCCTTTAGCGTGGGAGAAAGGTCGCCTTATCCATGTTGTACTTGTAACAATATTTGCAGCATCCAATGTAAATCACTACTTTTTTCACGATTCTTCTTACCAAAAACCTATAAACTTAGGGAACAATCTACCGGAATCTGTAAGAACAGCTCCTTCTCTCTCATTTTTTAAAGCAAATCTAAACAAAGATAAAATAATTCCCAGCATTACTACGATGGAAAGCGGAAGTCTAATGTTCTACATGCACGTTTACGAATGCATTGTTGCTTAAATTAACATTTGTACACGAACAACATTGTACAAAGTCCATATTGTCAATATGGTGAGATTGAAGATACAGATCACTTTTTCTTCAATTGCCCCTTTTATACTGAGAAAAGAGTTATCCTTTTTGACAATCTGTCCAGTTTCCAACCCATAAGTTTGCAACTTCTTCTTTTTGGTGTTAAAGACGGATCATACGAAGTAAATTCATTAATATTAAAACATGTTCAGTCTTTCATCCGATATAGTCATAGATTCAAGCCCTACTCCATCTCATGAACATAACATACTTTGCTAACGATGTCCCGTCCCGCACTATTTCTTTTCTTGACGCAACTTCTCTTATTTTGAAACTCTGCTCTTTAACTTCTTTTCCTTTCCTTCTCAACTTATTAGCTTTTTTTTGCTATGCACACTACCCTGTTATACTTTTTGTATTATAACGTATTGTTTCCATTTCTAAACGGTATTCAAATACCTATCACTGTATTATATTTTTCGTAATTTTGTCATTTTTATAAATTGTTGTTACACGTTTAGTTGTTTACACCATAACAGCAGCGCTTATTACTGCCTCGGCTTTTTTCTCAATTATGTCAAATTGTATTCTACAACCTTAATGATAAGCAATACTGCCATTTCTACATTCCTTGTATATTGCTCGAACATAAGATGTATGTTTTCTTTGTAACGCTTATTATGTTCTTTCAATTAACTAAATAAATAGTGTTTAAACCATGCCCGGAGGGGGTATAACTATGGAGTTACCAAGTAGATCCCTATAGAATATATGCATGCACCACGACAGTATAATGAAACACCTTCATGTTAAGTTTAATAAAATTACATGCAATAGTTACTTGGAAACAGCTCCGGACGCAGAGCAAGTTATTTGTGTAAATAAACAATCCCAATACACCTTTTTGTCAACTTTTTTAGTTTGAAATGGGTGACAAAACTCATTCATTTCCATAATTATTAGAATATCTCTAAAGGCATTGAGTTATGATGGTCCGTGGTGGTACTATAATGATAGTTTTTCAATTCATATACATTCATTAAAATGTATTTACACATTTTTACTTAATTGTGTGATAATTTAGTAGTTTACGTACGATTATACAGAGGTTAGTACATTTGTAAAATGTAATAAATGTGTATTAAATTTAGTCAAACTATAATTAAATGTAAAAAAAAAGATGTTATTTGGAGTACTAAATTAAATCATCGACTACATAATTATTTAACAAAAAAATGGGATAATACTCAATTCTGGCCAAATCCTTATATGCTGCTCTACAGACGGACACAAATAATCAATTCGAATCAAATAAGGGTTAATAACAAGAGAAACTTTGTAGATCACAAGAAAGTTTATGCGTACACCACTGCAGTATGATAATACACATTTATTTTTAAGGACGGGCGGAGGGACGAACGGCGGACGGATGGACAACGCCAAAACAATATCCCTCCGCCTTCGACAGGGACACCAATTTTTTAAATAGATACATGTAGATGGAAACCAATTATTTTAGGTTAAATCTGAACGTTAAATTATACACATAACATAGTAAGTTATCAAATATATATTCAGACAATAGTGCTGAAATGTTTCCCTACTTAAATGGATAACCTACTTTACCTTTCAAAATTAGGATCAACTAATGTAAAAAGACATTCCATTCATGATCAGGCACGATATAAGTGTCATCAAGCATGAACAGGTGTCTACATACAAATTGATAGTACCATCAAGAATCATGAGACAATCATAAAGAAGGATGCATGTATTACCTAAATACCGTTCCATACTTATCTAACAGTCTTCGTGGAAACGTTAGTGCATTAGTGATAGGAAATCTGAAATTATCGCGAGGTAACAGTATCATTGTTCAGTAAGATATCATAATAATCGTACGGATGAACATACAAACCTACCCAACAACAGCCAACGAAGTAACTGAAATACGTTAATCGGCAAACCAAATATGTTCATGAACAAGTAAACATAAGTTGTACCAAACTTTTTCATTCATGTACAATGTGTACAAGTTACAATATAATTCCGTATTGACTTCTTTGTCAACTTTAATGTATAATGTATCATACTAAGTAAAAAGTAAAGTATGTGTTCTCTTCAGTGCATTTGAGCTGTGTCATACTGTTTCGCAAGTGTGCTCTAATACGGATTATATCCTCGCGAGGCTGAAGTTGCAATTTATTTATTCGATGTATGTTCACTGATTTAGGTTTAACCAGAAATTATTTAAAAGAGAAGTTTTCGAAATTGAGATGGGTTTATCCACGAACAATTGCGGTCAACATATTTATTGTTTACATAACTAAACAGATCATTCACAAATTTTCAAATGCAACCAACAATTATCTGAATATGAACGATCCGTATTTATGGACGTCGACCACTTGTGGACACAAATATTTGGTCACGCATTTTTTTCATTGCGCGGTGGAAGATGTTTCGATTGTGTGTCACGATTATCTGTGTCTCTAGATACGGTTGCCCTGAACAAATTCCGTTAAGATATTAAAAGCATTCTACTCGTTAGCGCCTAAACGTATTTGAAGTCTTAACGTTTCGTACTTATCATGTTTAAAATTAGTTAATGTGTTTAATATATGTTTCAAAACGTTTCATCAATATGAACATGAAGCTTCTTATATCCGCAAAATAGCCCGCCAAGAACGAAAGCTATTTTACTGTGCTGTAATAAGTATTGACATGTATGGAACTACACTTTCTAAAACATTTAAGCGAAGTTTGTGTTTGTATTATGTGTGTAAAGGTTTGTAAATTTTTAAACATGTTGTGTTTGTCAACAACATGTCGTAACTGAGTAGTTATATATTGATACGTTTCATTGTATACCAAATACACATAGTTATCTGCTTTTTATGCGCTTCTTAAATACAAAATAAATTGATATTTGTTACATTTGGTTAAATGAAAAGTATAATTTGTTGTACACTATCAGTTATTCACAGAGAAAAACATTTGTCAAGTCATTTTTTGCAAACGGCCATTGGCCCACCCTGCCCTTTAGTATGTAGCCAACAAAATGAAAAATGTGCAGATCAATCCTGGTATAAATTAAAATGCTGTTAAAAATCGTATAAGACAAGCATGATATGTGTCGTGTTCTGAGAAAACTGGGCATAATGCTTGTGCGTAAATTGTCATCCCAGATTAGCCTGTGCAGTCAGCACAGGCTAATCAGGGACGACAATTTTAGCTTGTATGAAATTTTTCGTTTTAATGATGTCTCTTCTTAGCGAAAATCCGGTTTAGGCAGAAAGTGTCGTCCCGGATTAGCCTGTGCGGACTGCATAGGCTAATCTGGGATGACACTTTACGCACATGCATTTTGCCAAGTTTTCTAAGAACACGACACATATAAGAGGATATCAGTGTTTTCAGTCTGTTTAAGCTGTTAAATGTTATATTATCTAACAGCTTTTATAAAATGGTTCATTATATTGATACAATTCTTGTACTGAATTTTAAATGACATCCTGACATTATCCAAGATTTAAAATTGTATGTCTTACTTGCTAACAGGTAATTTCTTGTATAATTTTCCAACTATCTGTTTCTATAGTTATTTTTTGTTTTAAATGCATGCTTCAGCGTGTAACTGTCGCAGACAATGTAGATGCCTCTAAATGTTAACATAAATTATAGAATGTACTCATTTTTTGGTTCTTTGTTAGCTTCTGTCTGGAGTTTGTTTTGCCTCTGAACTTTATTAAGTATTAAAAGTCTAAAGGTAATTTTATGTTGAACATTTACACACGTGTTGGTGTTTCAGTCGTGTAATAATAATACGGTACACTTTTTTACAGTAAATGGCATAAAAGCGTTTGTAAAGGGGTTAACATGTAAAGGTTATCAAAATTATGTTTAAAGAAATTAAATCATGTAACACTTAATGCTGTTTAAGGTATGTGTCGGAATGAATCTTCATATGTCATAAAGATTAACAAGGTTAAAAGTTGTTAAATGCGTATGTTTTAATTACATATCTTGATGACTTTGAGAACTATTAAGTTATTAATTAATGATACATCTGTTGTTTAGGAATTTGCAAATGAAGACGTTTAAAAATAGTAGCTGTGTTTTCAATCCCTATGCGTTTATCCCATTTCTGTGATTTATACATTTTATTCTAATAATGTATCTGTTCTTAATGTGTTTCTACTCCAAATAAGACCTCTACAAATTTATATTTGATACAAGCTTACAGTCTAAACACGTAAACAACTTCAGACCGAAATTGCGTTTTGGAAAACGCCTAAATTCATAACGTTTTCTCTTCGTTTAGTTTGGAGTTACACACATGCACATTTAAATACTTGTTACTGTGAACAAAGTAGATTGTGCATTTGCGGATCACAAGCATTTATTTATCAATGTAATCTGTGGGGTTCATTTATTTATTAATGTAGTAAGGTACGTCAAAATCATGTTAAAGAATGAGGCGAAACTTTTTCTTTTTTAATCATCCCATGATTGGTCCTTGCTCATCTGGAAGAAAAACATTCGTAATGTAAACAATGCTTTAACTATTGTAAAATATATGAATTCCCAACACAATCAATCATGACATTTAAAGTTATCTTAGATAAGATAAACATAGGTGATTAAAAAATAATTGAACTTACATGATGAAGCGCTATCCTACTGTCGCTGTAGCTGAAATATCGAATGAAATCACACAACATATTATATGTAGGTCTTGACATATTAGCACATGTGACATAAGGTAGTAATAGTAGTATATGCATATATTTGCACGACTGCCTTGGAATGATTATTTTGTCAGAAAAAAATCAGCTTAAAAATTAGTAATACTGGAGAAAGGAATTACTTGCGTATTCAAACTTAGAAGAAAACATATATATTTTCGAAATTATTAATATTCATATTCAAGTGCAATTTGCCGTGTTTTGAAAAAAAAAACACAATATGTTTGAAAACAATCAAATCTGCGATTTGATACATTTAAAACAAATGTAAATTATAAATGCATACCATGCACTAGACTCGCAGCGGTGGTGGAATGGACCTCTGAAAAGCAAAGAATGTTGTATGAAATAAAGTTGTAGTGAGCATCGATTGCCGGTTAGTGGCTGTTGAACATCGATTGTCATTCAATGCCATATTTCATTACACAAATAACTTTTTTTTTTAAATACGAAAATTACGTTACAAAAAATGCATATAAGGTCATTGTAACACTTATTTATTTTTTTACATTTAAACAAAACACATATCGTAAATAACAATAAATATAAGATTGAAAATAAACACACCCTATATGCACTTTAATAACTATTAACCTTATGACCGTTTGACTCATTTTGAATTAAGCAACCAAGGGTTTATGTATCTCTTGGTAAATAAAGGCAAGTGGTTGCAAATCTAAACGACGCAATTAAAACCTTTGGGCAAAATATAGACAATCATGGCTGTAGATTCTGTCTACGGACTAACATGTATTGCATAAAGCTAAATACAAGTAGTTGTCATCTCACCATTCATTTTTAAAACACCAATGTAGTCCATAGGTACAGCCAACGTTGACTAAGTTTATATTGCAATGGTTGTTTCATTTAGATAAAAACAGCTGGTAAGGCATGTGAATTGAAAAATATTTTCAATAGGTCAGCTTGATTTCTACCACCCGATAAGTGTTTGTTTTTTCTCAAATCTAGCCCATTATGAACACCCTGTATAATAAATATTATTATAAATATAAAAATGACTAAACACATACCTTCGCACGCTGCTGCCTTGATATCAGACTTCAGTGTTCTAAGAGAGTTAAAGTCCGACACCGTGAACACGTGGCGTGGATCTGACGCGATCGCGTTCAGCTCGGCGTTGTTGATGCTGGAGCCGATGCCGATGGCGATGACGACAACGTTCCTCTGCTTCAGGAGGTTGGCCGCCTGGATTGTGGCGTTCCTGTCGGTGGACGCGCCGTCGGTAAGCACGATGACGTAATTGTTGGCATCGCCGCGGTCTCCGGTTGCCGCCGTGAACATTTTCTGGCGGATAAACTGGAGCGCCTCGTCCGTGTGAGTGATGCCCTGCGTGTAGGCGACCTTTTGAATGGCGGCGAGGAGAGAAGATTTGTCATGGTACTGGTTAAGATTGAATTCCAGGTGAGCATTGTCAGAAAACGTCACGCAGCCGATCTGAACGTTGTTGACGCCGACGGTGAAGTCGTTGGCGACGCGAGAGACAAAGTCCAGCTGCGAGTGAAAGTTGAGCGCGCCTTCGCTCGAGGAGGCATCCAGCGCGAACACAATGTCCGCCTTGTTGACAAAACTGCACGCTAAAAAATGATTGGCGTCTTAAATGAAATATTGTTTGCTGTATGCAACAAGATACACTTGGTAAAGCTTGATTTATGAGAGTATTTAGCTCTTATGTAACACATGAACTGTCGTATTGTATCTTATTCAACTGGCAGAACGTACTGCGCCTATGTACTTAGCATTTTAATAAAGATGCTGTTGATTTCATTCAACACATTTTGATAGTTCGCAAACCCGAAATAGGAAACTACGCAATTAACTGGGGAAAAAAAACAACATTTTAATGTTTTTTTACATCTGCAGAACACTTGTAAAAAGCAACGTTTTTTTATTTGTATCCGAATAAAACAGGTCTGCTTTATTTAGTACGACTCATTTTAAGCAAGAGATCTCGGTTATGAGCTAATTTCTGGTAGAAATGGAACCAGTTCACGAGATGCGCGTTTTCACTTCACTTACTCTGGCAAGCGACGAAGGTCAGTTCCGACTGAATGGCACTAAGAGAGTTGAAGTCGGCGACGGCTAGCGCATGCGCACTGTCCGAGGCTATCCGCTGCAGCTCCAACATTTGTACACCGCTGCCGATACCTGGTATTCATATGGATTTCGACGTTCGTTAGAAAGGCCTAGCGTTCCGTTACATTGTATAGCACAGAGGCGAAAATAAACGTCGTTCAATTCGAAATAGAAAACATTCATGAAACATTCTATTATTGTACTTGATTATAAGTAATCACGGCAGTATATAATTTATTAAGCGCTGTTAACATCGGTAAATATTATGTGTGCATTCTCAACGCGCGCGCATAAATAACCTGCGCAGTACTCTGCAAGACTTTATACCAAAACCTAAGTCCTTGAAATAGAGAAGCGTAACTAATGACTACGACTTTGACATGCATCTACGAAAACAACTTAACAAGTAAAATGGCATATATGATCGCCAACGCAAACCATTCAACATAAATAATTAATGTGTGACATGTTCTACTATAACTAATGACAATAGCAATTACACTGACATTAGCTGCGCAAAACACTCATCAACATTGACAACAGCCGATGCAAAAATAGAAATATAGGTAACACATCTATTGACACTTGCTACTCAAACCACTCACCAGTAGCAATGATATTGACTTACGACTAACGATAATGTAAATGACCATTACATAAGACTACACAAATCACACGCCCATATCAATTGCCTGGACATATAACTGCGCAAAACACTCGCCAACAACAATGACATTGACATGACACTACACAAACCACTCATCAATATCGATGATCTTGATATTAGCGTTGACAAACTGCTGGACATAACAATGACCTTGAAATAAGCCTGCGCAAACCACTCACCAATAGCAAAAATATTGACATAAGCAGACAAAAACAATCTTATTAATAGAAATCACATTGAAATAAGATTACGTGAACCATTCGCCACAAGCTAATACATTGAAATTGGCCTGCGCACACAACTCACTTATAGCAATTACCTACACTAAGAAAACCGCTCATCAATAGCAATGACAGTGATATTATATATTTCAAATCAAACCAAACACCAATAGCAATTGCCTAGACATTATCCTTCATAAATCAATAACCAAAATACATGGATAAGTGTACCTATCGCCAGTAGAAAGTACCGTGAACTAGCCTTCGTTCACAACTCAATAATATTAATAACACTTACGTTAGTTGTGCTTAATACCATATCACAAGGGCAAACATATTTATACAACTAATTAAGTTAACCATAAAATACACATTCCTTATCAAGTGAGGGTAATGTGATACAACGTGTGATAATATGTAACGGACGCCATACACTCAATGACGTCGCAGAAATGAAACACATGTGTGTCTCATTACTACCGCTTATTTAAAATACTTACAAAAACAATGACTTTGATAGTAGCCTACCATCAATATACATTCTTTTCACATAACCCCTAGATCACAACTTACCAAAAGCAGGGACATGCATATACGTCTTCATTAATTGCTTACTAATATCATGGACCTTGATGTTACCAATTCGATCAACGCACCAATAGCCATGCTCTTGATATTAGCCTCCAGAACATATGTAAAAAATATGTTGAGTCTACCAAATACTACTTACCATAACAATGGCCTTATCATTATCCGACACTATTCCCTGGTATTAGCCTAGATGAATCACTTGACATTAGCCTATCTAAATCGCTTACCGTGACGATGACATTTGTGTACGTAGACCACTCACCAATAGCAATGACTTTGACATTAGGCTGGTTCTTTAGCAAGTCCGCCTCAGTAGCAGTTCGCGTTGGGTAGGTAGACTGTCCGTCGGTAAGCAGAATAACCAGGTCCCTAGCGTTTGGACGAGCTCCTAATACGTTTCATAGAAAGACGCAATATCAAATCATGCAGTTATTTAACATTCATCGATAAATTATTGCTGTACAATATCATTCCTGAATACAGGTATGTCACTAAAATGTCACGTAGTTTTGTTTTCTACACGATAACGTTCGTCTGCATGTAATTGGAATAATGGGTAGCATTCGGATATTGTTGGTTTTTAATTTAAACGATCTACCAAACAGAGTACAACTAATACGCTAATTAAGAAGTGCGAGTACATCTGCGAACACCTGTTCAGAAGTATGTGTACATCAACTGCAGTATAAATTTATATCTGGATCAATGGTCGTAAAGTAATGAAAGTTCGGTAAAACAGTTTGGTTTGATGTGCATGAAAAAGGTATACGTGCATTCTAATCACAATTATTGATAATAATATTATTCAAAAGAGTGAGTACGAGTACACAATAGTCACACAGCACTTATATTTCACAGATAGAATTAACGATAATAGCTGCTTCTGACCACATGTGGTATGAATGTAATACTGTTAAAAGATTCTAAAAGCAAATACACAGCATCTTAGTCATTTCGATCTTTGGAATCAAGTAAACGTTTATCAGATCAATACAATAACTCGCCAACTTTCATTTAGACTTTGAAAAAATATAGAAAGCTTTCGCCTGATAAATTGAGTTACTGACCAGCTTTCAGACTTTGTAATATAGAAAAAACAACAGTTTCCAGAACAAAATAGGGAGTATTTAACCATCTTCCCGACTTTGAAAGATAGACATATTTAAGAGAGCAAATGAGCTACTATCCATTTTTCATGCATTTCATTTGACATCATGTACAGAGGCATGTACAAGATCTATAGAGTTCTTTGAAATAAAGAAAGCCTTAGCCAGAACGATAGAGTTTTAAGTCCAAGTCCGCTCAGAACTTTGCAATAAAAGAAGCGTTTTCCGGGGCGGTAATTGAGAAACGCATTTTATGTCTTTTAGAAAAACTTGAACTTTAAAGTCGGAAGAAACTGTCATTATTGGACCTAAAGGAAACTTTGACCAAACCAAGCTGATTGCAACTATCGTTATGCCTTCGAAGAAGCGGGTTTATATTGCTTTGCACTTGGGATTCCTTCTTGTTTCTACTTTGGAGAACAGAAAGACGCCTATCGATTTGAAGGTCAAAGGTGAGAGTCTCATGGGCTCCTCAATAGTATTTTGTCTTTCTTCTTTGATATATGATCATGCAAATTTATATAGTTTCTTTAGAAGAAAGACAAAACACGCTTATTGTGTTGGAAGGGAACGAAGTCAAAGGTAAATATGATTTATAAGACACATAGTTTGAACATTTGAGATACAGAAACTTGCGGAAATCCGTTATAGAACATTGTAATTTTATGTGTTCATTTTGTTATTTAATCATATTGTTAAAACTTAATTCAGTGTTTGAGTTACTTCCCCAAAGGAGCATTACTCACAAATGTCAGGAAATTCCTCTGTGAAAGTATAAATGACTTTCATATGTGTTTCATGTTACGCTGTTGGGTGAAACCATTGTCTATTACTGGTATATATAGTTATTTACCTAAAAACACAAATGTAATGGTTCATGACTTTAGGCAGTTGTCTGCCAGGTTTTATGACTTTAATTCCCGTTGTAAAAACGCATGATGGAAGTGTCACCAGATAAGCGCAATAGGGCGGAATTCTGGTAAAATAGCTTGTAAAATAAACTGTCCGAAAATTAAGAGTCATTAATTATAGACTTAAACGGTTATGTTCGTAAAAAGAGTCAAGAAAAATAATTATGTTGGCAAAAACAGGGGTGTCCGAAATTTTAGAGTGTCCCAAAACTTAATTAATTACAGTATTAATAATAATCTGTTGATATATGTGTCTTGTCTACAACACTAATGTAAGCACTTTTAAATACTCAGTCAAGGTCACATGAGCTGTAATTAAATTAATAAAAATATTCGTTTTGGGCGAAAGCTTTGAGAACTCTTTGGTCAAAGTCAATGTCACACGAACTAGTATCGATAAACTTGTTTCTTTATGATACATAGAGATCTCTTTAACGCACGATCATCTAAATTGCTATGTTGGTAACTTCGCAAGTTAAACTTTATTACTTGCTTGTACGTTTTAAGCCGAGTTCTGGTGACTATTTCCCAACGAGTCAAATTGCAATGTAGAAATAACACTAACACGCTTAGTATAATTGTGTAAACCCATTTCCTCCTTTTAAAAGGTAACATCGCATTTTTCGTTCTACGAAAGTAAGCCCTGTATCATATTATCAGCATAATTACTAGACAATTGTTTGACTGTATCTTTGGAAACATAAGTTACACGGATAGTATGTTGTAAGGAAATAATACCGTTATGAAATGTTTTGTATTTCTTATCTTACATGTATTGACATATATAGGAAAACAACTCCACCTGGGCTCGAACGATTGATCTCTGAATCAAAATGTTATCGCTTAATCCACACGGCCGTCCATACTGTTGCTGAACGTAAGGCATTTTATGCTATAAATGAGCACTCCATGTATTGACACAACAACACAAGAATCACTCAAAAATTGGTAAATCGTTTCGCGTGAGAATAACTGCTCTAAGTTATACATGTTTCACAACTATATCTTAATCAAACTAGTGAAATATGTGATATGCATACTACTTGCGTTAGCCAATGACATTTATTTTCTTTCGGACCTTTAGACGCCAGGAAGCTCTGATTGCGGGCCATAAACAGCGCCCTGTCCGTGTAAGTGGCACCAGAGTTGAACGTGATGTGAGCGATGGCATTCAGCAAGTCCGCCTGGCTGTGGTATCGGTTCAGCGGGAACTGTTCGTGCGCGCTGCTGCTAAACACGATCACGCTCACCTTTGTGAAAGAGACATGAACGCACTTATTAGGCGCTCTTTGTAAACGAACAGTGATGACATTTCGTTTTGTGTATGGTACTTTGTATGCGCTCTATGCAAACACACAGTGATGGACTTTCACGGTTTGCTATTGAAACTCTTAAGTTAGTTTTGTTGAAACCTCATTTATAAACAACGCGCTGTATCGTCGAAACCAAATATCTTCTCATGTTGCATTTTATTTCGTTTTTTGTGTTAAACCCGTATGTACATGGAAAGTGAAAGATTGCCTGATACACACCGAAGTTTACTCTAGTTCTGAAGTATAATTATGGTTTCTTATCTATTCTTTTTAACGGAATAAAGTAGAAGTTAGTGGCCTGTAGCCTCACCTGGACATCGTTCGGTCCGATAGTGAACTGATAGACGAAGTCTCTGACAAAGTCTACCTGCTTCTTGAAGTTCTCTGCGCCCTCGCTTGCAGAGGAGTCCAGCAAGAAGACGATATCGGCCGGCTGGTGGCCGCAGTCTTTTGGCATTTAAGGCAGTGAATTGACTTTTAAAAGTATATGCATTTCGGCGTTAATAATTGCTTATTGCAGTTGCGGGAAACATCGTCCCTTAAACATTTCTCGCGCCTATCTAAAGTGTGGTGAAGAAGTAGACAGGACATTGTTAGTTGCGATACATGGTTTCTTTCTATCTATAGAAACACTTATCTAAAAAGAGCCGTCTTAATTTAATGTTAAGAATTATGAGTATCTAATAGCAGAAATTCAGTATTTTGCTAATCATATATATAC
>VMBQ01000836.1:83027-142014 GCA_007657795.1 Dreissena rostriformis | reverse complement strand
ATAACAATACGTAGATGAACATATTTGAGCAGTTTCGCAAAAAGTTATTAGATAGAACTTTTTTAAATTCCATTTTTGTGGTTGAAATAGTAAAAAATTTGACTTTTTTTGGGTGACATAAAAATTATAAAAATTAAATTTCTTAAAATTTAACTTGTGTTCTCCATTTTTTGGTAGTTTGTGGTATAATTAAATGGTATATGATATATATTAGCTTATATAATATCTACATGTTGCCAATTTCATAGGTTATTAATCATTTTTATGCAATTAGAGATTTTTCAGTTTTAATGAAAAAGTACGTGTTATATAATGGTGAATAAAATCAAAACAAGGCCGGTGACCCTATGTTTTTATTTCATTTTTCATATAGTATTTGTATGTAGAACTTGAATATAAATTTTGAGCAAAAGTTATTAGATCGAAAAAAATCAGCAAAACTGCAGCAACACCCCTTAAAACAAAAGCAAAATTGAAGAAAAAATACAGAGAATACTAGGTCGGTGCCGAATAAAGCGAAGTTTATTTTGCGATGCTTAGAACATCTGAACCACGAACCTTCGCTAGTATTCGATTTATCACATCAATTTTCTTATTTGTCAATTATTTCTTTAAAATTTATTACCAAACCAGCTTTCCTTATTTTTTTAACACTTGATTACGCAATTTATGACGAATCTCGTGTGACGTCATTTCGGTGACGAAACATTTTGGACAACACTATGGACGTGGTGGATTTTTAACAGTTAAATATTTGTTTAAAGCATCGAACATATCCAAAACGAATTTCGGATTGTGCGTTTGTCATGCATAACACCTTAAGAACAGCCACTGGAAGTGTATATTGTTGTTACTTTATTGTTATTAGCATTGGATTAAATATAGTCGGTTCAAAAGCCGTAATGGCTTATGTTGTCTGAATATGTCTTGCCGACTCAAACTAAATATTATCTTATCTTATATTATCTTTATCAAAGTTGCCATTGAGGTAAGCGTGTCGTTTATACTAAATTTAGTTTTTTTTTATGACTCCTGTCAAAGCTTAAATAATGGCATTTATCTATTCTACAGCACAGTTTCAGCTGCAATCAATATTTTAATTATCCAAATAATGTGCTACGTGTAATTATAATAAATAGTAAAACTTCAGACTGCTTGCTTTTCTTCGCACAGGAATAATGAATAACACAACCTTAAGGGGCGGGAAGTAGGTGTTCCCGAAACTAAGATTACATCAGGTGTTGCCTCCCTTAAAGCATACAATTCTGAGTTTGTTTGTTTTTATGCTCGGATATGTTTTTATTGTTTCAAATCAATGGACAAATATAAATATAAGGATTGATTCTTATTTTTCGGGCTTTTATGCAGTATGAACGTATAGGGCGACTATTGAAAATTAACCGAGAAGCGCTAGCGCGCTTCACGGAATTTTCAAAACTCGCCCTGAGCGTTCATACTGCATAAAAGCCCGATAAATAAGAATCAATCCTTAAATTATGTGCTTCAAGAAGTAACCTCGCATTTGAAACGAGGCCTTCGTAGTAAAATGTACCAACCCATATTCCTAGTGCAAGTATATTTTAGCTGCTTAAGGTCCGGTATAGTGAGCATATTTAAAAGTTGTGCTCTCAGTGTGTGCATCATTAAACTTTGAGCATCGGGCCAATCATCATCTTTCCTGCGACTAGCCGTATATATATGACGAACATTTGTTGCGTGTTATTACAAAAAAATGCCAATGCGAACGATGAATCAACAGTCCTGAAATTATTGGAAGAATGCACAGATTGTTGTCACGACTTCGGGACGTTAACGCACATTTGCCGAACCGCCATTGAAGCAATGAACAACAAGCAAATTCGTTATATTGATATTACCCGCCAAACAAATTTTGTTTATGGATGGGTGCAAATTTCTTGATATATGGTATAATCCTTAAACAAAAATATCAAGTGTAGAGTTATTGGTTTAATGCATTTCAATTCTCCTCATTGATATCTATACACCCATGAAGTTTCATGTGGAAATCTAGTAGCGTATCTGAGATATAGACCGGAAAACTTACATCATACAAATAAAACAAAGGGCAATAACTCTTACTGAAGAAATTGTGTGTTTATGATTCTTGTGGAAGGAAATTATCCACATTAATATCTACACACCCATGAAGTCTTATGTTGAAATCTTGTATTGTATCTGAGATATAGCACTGAAAAGTAACATCATACTAAACAACAAAGGGCAATAACTCTTATTTAAGAAAGTGTAGTTGTGGTTCTTAAACATGGCAATTCTCCTCATTGATTTCAATACACCCGTGAAATTGCATGTTGAAATCTTGTATGGTATCAGATATATAGCCCTGTAAAGGTACATCACACACAAAAACAAATTGCAATAACTCGTATTTAAGAAAGTGAAGGGTTATGGTTCTTGTGCATGGCACCTCTCCTCATTGATATATATACACCCCTAATTTTTTTTATTGATTTCGTATATAGTTTCTATATATAGCCCTTACAAACTGTTTTGACAGACGGACGGACGCACAACTCGAATTCTATATACCTCCGCCTTTGGCGGGGGATAATCACATCGAACTGATTGCAACTTGGCTCGCCACATACATCGAAATGAAGCAAAAGGCACCTTTATCCCTCCATATGTCAGAGACTGTGCCGCTGCAGTCGTGGCGGTGGGCGAGTTAGACTGGCCGTCAGTAAGAACGACAACTAGCTTGGTCACCGCGCCTCCCCTCCCACCATTTTGCGGCTGGAAGCTGTAAATGAAGTGTATAGAACAAGATGAGAGATAATATGTAGACGACGTTGTATGAATTTGTAGCACGGAGGCAATTGTGATGTCATTTGTAGGGTAGTCATACTGTACAAAACAGTGCTCGATGGTTTTGGTGGGATTGATGTAAAGGGTGGTGATGGTGCAGATATAGTCATGTGGTTCTAGTGGTGAAGTAGCGATATATAAATACAAGCGCTAGTATATTGGAAGGGGTCATTATTAATAATTCAAAGAATGTCTGTTACCTGTTGGTGCGTACGAATGTAAGCGCCTCTGCGGTGTTGGTAGTGCCGCCCTGGTACGCGATGTTGTGGATCGCCCTTTGCAGTGACGCCTTGTCCAAGTACTCATTGAGGAAGAACTCGTTATACGCATGCGTTCCGAACGTCACCACGCTTACCTGGGTGCCGTTGGCACCGATGCTGAAACTGATAAAAAAAACACCTCAAAATACAAAAGACAATAAGGAGGAATGTATAATTCCTTTGCTTTCTAACTTAATGTCTAAAAACAAACTTCATTCAAACAAAATTAACTCCAACCTAAACTATGTTTCCTTTTTCGCATTTTCAACACGGATTTAATCACATCTTCTTTACGTCAGGAAAGTAAAACAAGTTCAAATTGAACCCTTATTATTTTCAAAATTGTGACACATTGCATGCGTTTACGATCACCTACACATGCACAATATATAAAAAAAATCGTGCGTATAATTTTTTTTTATCCGTAAGATATTATAGACATACATACAAGCTTACAATATACATAGAACACATGCACAATATTGACCTTGAACTATTTATTGAAAACGAATCCACAAACTTGTGGGACGCACGTACGAGGAACAAATAATTATAATGCTTATGTAATGTTAAATGCCTTTCAGTGTAAGAGGGTAAAACCCAAATCGAATGCTTACGAGTTTGTGAGGTTGCTTACGAACTGCAGTTGCTTGTCAAAGTTCTGTTTGCCCTCACTGCCCGAGGAATCGAGGACGAACACGATGTCAGCGAGCTTGGCCTCACAACTCGTCTGATCTGTAGGCGTGATAAGCGGACATGGGGTTACTTATGATGACAATGGCGATGATTATTAAAATGATTCTGGTGACTGTCACGGAAAAGAGACGATTTGGGAAATAAAGACATGATGCTGCTGATGATAAAAATGATGAAGACGACAATGGCTGTTTTGTTTTTAATATTTTTATTTTGTTATTATTATTAATATTGTTATTATTATTATTAAATTTTACTATTATATTATAATCAATATTATTATTATAAGTATTATTTTTAGTATTATTATTAGTATTACGTGGATGCTGAAACCAATTTTTATGGTGATGTTGTAGATGATAATGACGAAATGAGGAAACCAACTGAAAATGACCAGGAGGAAAAGGAGTGAAGGAGACATAATAATACGAAAATTAGTAAATCTACTTCGAAGTGATTAAACATGTTCGGTAAGTTTATTTCATACTTACCAATATTCTCCAAACCACCTTAAAAGAATAACATAAACCATCATTTATGAATTTAAATTATAATTAAGAGCAATAAAAATACCAAAAATAATTAAAACGAAGATCTTAGGGATTTTGGAACAGCATAAGTTATAAATAAGATACTGCCTACAGTAACCGGTAGCAGAAGAATGACATCTTTAGATCATAATTTTACTTAAAATTTACAAATTAAAACGGAACCCATACATTTATATCCGGAACTTATCACCGTTAAAACATTAAACACACGCTATATATGAAACAGAGAAGTATTGATTCAAACAATAATAATACATCTGCAAACGTGAAATGGCGACGTACATGCAGCAGACTGAATTTCGATTTCGATTGACTGCAAGGAGTCAAACGAGGGCACGGTGAACACATGTTGAGCATCGGAGCCGATCTGAATCAGCTCTGCCTTTACCACATCGCTGCCGATTCCAATAGCGATCGTCTATATAAACCATTTCAAATGGTTAATTGCTATAGCAAGAACAGCGCCAGGAAACGCCTTTTTTACATACCAATACACAATGGTTTGATTAGTCATCGAAATACTCATAGCAAATACATTAATTTAATTTTCTAGATATCAGTCTAAATTGGTTTCAATTTAACTGTCGAACATAGGGAGTTCAAATAAGCTGTTTTTATGGTGTTTCATCAGTCACAACGTCTTCCCGAGAATGTTTTGTTATGATACGCCATAGTTTTAATAGTTACCGAAAAAAACACACAGATAGCAAAAGCAAACATTACATCCAAACGATACAAATAGCGATCATATAAATTCACGTCCTATATATAAATTTGTATCCCAAAAGAGACTTATTGCAAACAGGGTCCACCCGGCAATATCAGTTCATATAAGATCAGTTGGTCCCAACATACCAGAACCAAAAGAAGTAAACACCAGTCAGAATAGTTTCTTTTGTACTGTTGCATATACTAAATGAAAAATAAGTCATTTGAAAATACCTGTACCAATCGGTACACTTATTTGAACTGTTGTACTTGTGTTGTAGTCACCCTAGCTGCATTAATGTATATCATGTGTCAAAGTGTAGCATAATTATAATAATGCTATGTAATACACTATTACGTCAAACCATCAAGTCGAGAATACTAATTATTTCTCGCGACCAGCGGATGTGATTGTTTAACCTGTCTTTAATAGAATGTGCAGCTCGTATTTAACTTCTTGTGAATTGACAAGAGAACAGATGTTCGAGCAGCACTGCCTTGGAATTATAGATAAAAAGCAAGCCACATTTGTAAATTCAGTTCAGGTCAGCCCTTAAGTTCAGATCAGACATTCAGCTAGAGAGTACAGTGTAGATTCCCATGTGCGAGTCCCGCCTATAACAGTTAAGTTCAGTTCAGCCAAGAGGTTCATCACAAATTCGGAGAGCAGAAAAGTTCATAGTTGTTTCTTACAGTTACGGTGCCTCCTTAATGTCCGAATCGTTTGCGTGGCAAAATGAAAATTTCCACGAGTCGCGCGTCATATTTTTAAATTAATTACTCTACATGCTTAGCATGTCGAAATTGGTGTGGACAGGTCGTTTCGACGTGTACACCACAATTATGACCATACATTACTATGTGCTGCTTAGTCGAACTTACAGCCAAGTTCGTGTAACAATTTACTATTGAAAGTGATATGATAACTGTAGATAAATAATGTAATTACCATGTTGAAACGGACTGTGCAAGAGGGCATCAATGATTTAGCGTAAAGCACTGATTTAAAAATAAAAATGCCTTGCCTAATGACTATACCTTTATATTGCTAAAGTGTAGAATGCGGGCCTCCTGTGCTGTTCCGATGGGATTCGCGGACTGACCGTCGGTCAGAACAACGAGGACTTTGGGAACGCCTGCTCGACCTCCATTTGTGGCATTGAAACTGTTCTCCCGCACGTACTTCAGCGCCTTGTCCGTATTTGTGCCACCTTCAGATTAATCATTTAGGTAATCTAGTTAATCATTTAGGTTGTATTTCAACAACTTTAAGAGAATCTTGGTTAAAACGGTTTACAATAAAACGGTGTTCAATGTGACGAGAATGAATTCATCATTGTACCATTGTCACACTACCGTTTATGCACATAAACATGTTTAAATGCTGCTATATTTTATATGGGTACTATTACAATCAATAGTTACCAGTGTCACTTTATAATTAAATGGTTTTGTGGCTGTTTTGGGTAATGTTTTCCAAATAATATATATTTTTTAAAATTTATCTTTATTCGTACAAATACTCTGTGAAAAATGAAATAAAACATGCAACATGCTCTTTTGCATTGAAGCTGCCATATTTTTACCTGTTTCAAATTCGTGTTTAATTTGCATGTATTATAATAACATCATATTGTTCATAGATCAATAATAATAATTTGCACGGATTTATGAAGTAGTGTTCAAATAGGTAAACGTACATTTCATTGTTAAGCTAAATCCATTTCTTCTTTTAATTTAAGTTGCTTATGAATTTTGAATCTTAAAATGAAAAATGTCCCACACATATGAAAACAAAGTTCATAGTCATTGAATGGGCATTTTTACTTTTTTATATTCTCCAAAAGCGCACACACGATATTCTTCAATTATAATGCTGAAGCGCATCGCAAGAGATCGCACACATAGCTCACAAGAAGCGCTCACAAAACGTACAAAGGCGCACAGTTGAATTTAATAGTTCTAAACGCTGTAACTGTATTGATTAGTAAACAAAATTTCAAAGTTTATTGGCAGTTTGGCATGCTGCCTTTGACAAAATACATATACACAAAAGAAATATGACCAAGATAAGTAATCATAAAATGTGACGTTTTAACGAATGGACAGATATACAAATCAGTAAACGGTTGCATAAAAAAATATTAAAGGGTATGAGTGTATAGAACAGTTTTGTGAGTAAAAATGCAATTATATAGCAGCTAGACGATTAATTTTATCGCATCTTATTTGGAAACCCAAGATAAAAGCCCCAGACTTTAGAACCATATTGTATGACTTGTGTTACTTATAAATTTCAAAGAGCAAGTTTGGTTTTGACATCTTATTTGACGGCTAAAAACAGATTCATGGTGATAATGTACTTTAAGTGATTGTTCATGTAATACATTCGCAGTATTCAACATATTTCCAGTGTTACGGAATTGTATACCCAGGTATAAACAAAAACACAAAACTATTCTGTCATTACACCTTTTATTTATTGACCATAAGTAGTTGCACCTGCTTTTTCGTTCAACTAAACATATTCTGTTTTATTTATATTCATTTTCAGACCCGATTCAGAGTCCATGTATGTATCGTAATGTTAGTTCTGTAGGATTACTGTATAATAAATAAATAATATTATATCATCAGCAAAAAAAGAGCATTAAAACAAAAAGCAAACGTAAATTGTCATTTCTACAATTTTGAAGATTAATAAAATCCTTAATATCGTTATAAAACAATATACAAAATAGCGGTGAGAGCAATACATGCAAAAACCAAGAGACACATCAAAGAAGTCTGAATATGACATGTCTTGAGTCCTTTAAACATGCCTTAACATTTGAATATACATGTACACTTTTTATCATTGTTGTTATTTTGCAACTGTGACTTGATTTGATTATTTGTATCCATAATGCTTCGTGGATTACTGTATAGAATGCCTTTTCATGATCGAGGAAAGCGCAAACATGTATAACTTATGTTTCTGCAAAAATCATTTTGTATGACGCTGTAAGATTAAAATAAGATCGTTTTTTCTAAAACCGCGTTGAAATTTCTAGTTTAGTTAAAGAAAGCAAACGATGAGATGGCGACTCAGGATTGTAATTAACTGTTTCGGTAACTATAAATTCTGTCATAAGTGTGAACAAATACATAGTCTGAGATACAAAGACACGATGAACTTACCCGGTTTGTAGGCGACGCTGTCTATAGCGTGCAGTAGGCTGGCTTTGTCGTGATATTGGTTCAGATGGAAGCCCAGCGCTGGAAGGGTCGCAAACGTGACCACACCCACCTGTACTTTGTCTGGACCTGCGGTGCAAGTAAACATCTATATTTGAGATGGCATTACGCAATTGACTCATCCTGAATGTACTTGAGGAAAGAACAACACGCATTATTATGTACAACCAACGCAGACGTCTTCTTTGTAACAGGTGCCATATCATCATCGTCATCAATCCATTCACCGGTTTGGCCGTTGGAGGGAAATGAGGGGCGACGATACAGAAATCTACCTCCAGTCAGGTATTGTGTATGCTGCTGAGAGTAAATCATACATGGGAAGAAATGTCCACTCTTATACATTGTCTATACAGCTTTTCCTCTGACGGCCTCGACGTCGACCTCCCTCTAGCGTGCCCTGTAGAACAGTCTTGCACAGAGAGTTGTGCCTTGTGACTTGTTCAAACCAAGCCAGCTTTCGTCATTAAGCGGTCGCCAGAAGGGGCTCTTGTGAACAAACAAGGGTTGCAGTCATGTTCCGCCGAGTTGTTGGTCTGTGCTTCTCGTAGCAGATGTGGAGCAGTTTTTGGAGACATTTATATTCAAATTCCTGTATCCTGCGCTCTGTGTCCGCGTGAAGCGTCCATGTCTCGCAGCCGTAGAGTAGGATGGAGACTACGATGGACTTGTAGAGCCTGTCCACAACCTGCTCAGTCTGGCCATTGCTGCGGTCGCCACGGCAATTGTATTCGGACCTCAGCGGTACTGATACCATCCTTGTGAGCTACCATGGAAATGGTTGCGCCCAGTTGTAGTTTCATTTAAATAAATAAATGCAGCTGGTATAATTTTTGGTAAAAAATCAAATTGGTCATACATACAATCGAAACAAGAAATATTGGAAAATAGACTATATACAACGTTGAATTTTGCTGGTGATGGAAGATTATCGGATAAATCTGATAAAATAGAATTATGCTGACTAATATCGCAGATGTTTGTCTC
Organism: Dreissena rostriformis; assembly: GCA_007657795.1. Taxonomy (NCBI): domain Eukaryota; kingdom Metazoa; phylum Mollusca; class Bivalvia; order Myida; family Dreissenidae; genus Dreissena; species Dreissena rostriformis. The sequence goes on along the minus strand of VMBQ01000836.1, from coordinate 132,731 downwards.
CGCAATTATCTGACTTAGATCCACATAAATGTATTATGACTCACACGATTTCCGATGTCAACAAAAGCCCCATGAATGTAATCGCTAAATTGATATTGATGGCAATAAGCATGGATATGTAAAGGTTGTTTGTTACTTTATTTGTCTATAAAACTGCCGACCAGCAAAACCTGTTAAATCCCCAAAATATTGTTTTACCAAATTTAGATGAATGTTATATGACTGTATGCAACAGACATGCTTAATCGATCTTATATTTATAAGTTATGTCTTCTTTTGTCTTGTATTATATCGGATTTTCACATTTGAAAACCAACTTTACATTTAATACGTTTGGTATTTTATTAATGCAACAATTCGGTCTACTCTGTCGGGAAATAGTTTCACTATTTCATTTGATAATAATAAAGGCCACAACTTTGGTGAGACACCTACATAAAAACTACTGATTGGATATACCCGAGATATCTAAAAATAAGCTAGAATGATTGGCCTCACCGATGTCGTAGTTATTTGTGAAGTTCCTCACGAATTTCAGCTGTTTCTGGAAGTTGGAAAGGCCCTCACTGTAGGATGCATCCAGGAGGAAAACGATATCTGCCTTGTCGTGCCTGCAGTCTGTGACGGGTATAAAAGATATGTATTGCTTATAGTGTAAGATAGTGTAATCGTATACTCAATTTACGAGGTTATTTGCCTAATGGCCTTTTGTTAAAAAGGTGTAATTGAAAGATATAGTTAAACTTGGGCACCAGCAATAGTGAAATGATCGGGTCATTCATTCACTACAGGCCGAATGTATTGGTGTGGGAGCCATTTAACAGTAAAAGGGCCGTTAAACAATTCTGGGTTGTGAGACATAACTTGCAAAACCTGACTTATTGTATGTTATATAATAGTGTTTTGTAAATGTATCCAGCTTCGGAAACACATTGTTGGTGCCTAATTTACATATGTCAGGTACAAAATAGTTAATACATAGTTAGCCTTATAACACATGATTGAAGAAAAACTTATTTTATACTATGTGCATCAACGGCTGATTTAGAATATAATGTAACGAATGTATTAAAGAATCAGAAACAATAAAACATAAAATATGTTGACAACGTTAAAATGAAGACATCCTTAAAGACTAAGATCGTGCGAATGAACGATTATTTTTCTTTAAATAATATCCGTACCTGGTTTTATAGTTGGCATTGGTGTAGTCGTTGATGTAGTGATTGGTTTATGAGTGGTTGTTGTTGTGGTTGTGGTAGTTGGTCTATGGGTAGTAGTAGTTGTTGTGGTGGTGGTCGGGTTCGGAGTGGTGGTAGTTGTTGTAGTTGGTCTAGGAGTAGTAGTGGTAGTTGTCGTCGTGGTTGGTTTCGGAGTAGTTGTAGTTGTTGTGGTTGTGGTTGGTTTCGGAGTAGTTGTTGTGGTTGTGGTCGGTTTCGGTGTAGTTGTAGTTGTCGTGGTAGTGGTTGGTTTTGGAGTTGTGGTAGTTGTAGTAGGGGCGGGAGTTGTAGTTGTAGTTGATGTTGTGGTAGGGGCGGGCGTTGTAGTTGTGGTAGTTGTAGTAGGTGCCGGCGTTGTAGTTGTGGTTGTTGTAGTAGGGACAGGCGTTGTAGTTGTGGTTGTGGTAGTAGGGGTGGGCGTTGTAGTTGTAGAAGTTAAACCATCTGTATGTGGAAGACCATAAAATAGAACTGTTTTCCATTCGAATTTTAATAAAAAATCATTTTCCTCTTTAGTTACTTTATTATTTTCCTTTAGTAAGTTGCGTATTTTTGAAAGTGTTATTTCACTATCCTTATCAGGGATTTGTTTATAATATTCAACGTCATTTAGCATAGCTAACAATTTTCTTTTATAAAAGTCTGTATTCATTATAACAATTCCGCCATCATTATCTGCTTCCTTAATAGTTATGGATTTGCCTTCTGCTAATGAATCTCTAGCTTTTGTTTCTTTTAATGAAATGTTATGTTTAGTGTCATTTTCCGTTTGAGAATGTTGAAGGCAAAGTGTTCGAAATACATTTATATATTGGTCCAGTTTATTATTTCTATGTTTAGGTGGATGAAAGGACGTTTGATTTTTTACAATAGAATTGTTTGTATTATTATGATCACTTTTATTAAAAAAAACTCTTTAAGTCTAAGTGATCTTTGAAAATCATCTACATCTTTAATTCGATCATGAGAATATTTTTTTTTATTTAGGTGTTGGTGAAAATTAAAAACCCCTCAATAAGACATCAATTTTAGTCTGAGTTAATTTTCTTTTTGAAAAATTGTAAATTTTTGGTAATAATTTTGAATTTTCAGCTAGGTTACCTTTAGTTTCTATGTCGGACTACTCCACCGGTAAATGAAAGGTTTTCACAAAGGTTTATAAAAGAAAGCATAAAAATAATACTTGAAAACAATAACTTCAATTTTGATGACAAGTACTACAACCAATCTAAAGGAACTGCAATGGATACTAAATTCGTGCCAACATACGCTACATTGGTGATGGGATTTTTAGAACAAAAAATATTTGCACAAATTGGATCAATTTATAATGATGACTTTCTTTCTTTTATAAAAACATATTGGAAAAGATTTCTATACAATTGCTTTATTTTCTGGATACAATTTTCCCATGAACTTCAAAGCTTTTATACTATTCTAAACAACTTACATTCGGATATCAAATTTAATCAATAGTAGGGTCAATATATGAAAAAATACCTTCAACCACCAACAAATTGCTACAAAAGGTATTTTAACTGATCCTGGTAGGGTAGAATGTCCTTTAAAACATATCAAAAGTTAACCACAATCGAACCTCCGGAAAGTTTTTCTTTTCAAGATGGCTGCCAAGATGCCCGCCAATACCAATTAATGATCATAACTATGTAACTATCCAATCACATTTGATGAATTTGGTGTTTATTCCTAGGTTTCAAGGGGCAAAGAACACATAAAGATCATCAGACATTGTAAAAGTTTACAATAGTACACAGAAATCCAACATGGCGTCCAAAATGGCCGCCAAGATGGCCGCCAAAACCTATAAATGATCATAACTATGTAAATATCCACTCAAATTTGATTATTTTAATTTGATTGTTAAAGTTTATTATATTACACACAAATCAAACATGGCGTCCAAAATGGCCCCCAAGATGGCCACCAACCCTATTAATGATCATAACTATGTAACTATCCACTCAGATTTGATGATTTTGGTGTCTATACAAAGGTTTCGAGGGGCAACACACATTAAGATTGTCAGACATAGTTTAAGTATATTATGTTACACATAAATCTCACATGGCGCCCAACGACACAATACGAAGGCCCGCAAGTCCATTACTTTTGACGTCATGCTTGTTATGTGAAACGCCATAGTTTGGACCTGCCGCAATTTCTGGAGTTTGACAAAAGGATCGATATTTTTCAGCTTCAGGCAACACTGAATTTGCAGGGAATGATGCGTATCTTGCATCAGCAAAGCCAGTACCCTGGGCTCTTGTCAGTCAAATTCTTGCCTATGATTAATATGTTTAATGGGAACAAAGCGTGCATTCTGTCAACATAAGACTTAGTTTGCAGCCTTGCAACAACCTTCACACCACTGTAACGTTTGACCAACCCTTGTATTAGAAGGCTGCCGAAATCATCATTGATGCGCAACAAAGTAGTTGAAAATGTTGTTCAGGATTTGGGATGTTTCATAAACGTATGAACTTGCGGGGNAACGTATGAACTTGTGGGGGGGGGGTGCAAAGGATCCCTCATGGAAGAAACCGCTCTCAAAAACATACTTGAGGCTGTCTAAGGAGAAAATGCAATTGTGCAAGTTGTGACACGAAAATCTGTCCAGAGGGCTTCACGTGACCATCTTCTTGTTGAAAAGTGCATACACAACCAGCTTACAGCCAAAATGACACAGGAAGATGCATTCAGATACTGCTGGATCATGCCAAGGATGTGTTAATCTTCCCTTCTTAGGCGCGACACGACGCTAGCAGAGGATACATGTTATGTGATTTTGATCAAACTCGAGATGGCTACATAGAAGAAGAAACATGAACTTGCCCAGACCTCAAAGACAAGCATAGTATGGCTGAATTATCAGCTTATGATTAACAATTCAAGGGTGTTGATTAAAGCATATCGTACCGGGTGTTGGCTGATGCATTAGCAGGCAGTGCCTGATTTGCTATTCATCTGTCTGCAGCTGGGTACATTACCTGCAATCTGCTTATTACTACATGTATCTGCAGCAAAAAATCAACCTAGAGGAAACGCACCCGGACGTTTATCGAAAGTTCGGTATTGGTTTTCAAGTTGTTCGTAGGAGCATTCAGTGCTGGGCTGGGCTAGGACGTGATCTTGTCATTGAGCACACATTGATGATATTTTTATAGAGCACATGTGGTCTAACTCGCGGCAGTGGAATGACCGAGGAAATGCAAACCCCTTAGACCGTATCTGCAACATCCGAGCACAACAGTGCGATGCAGGATTTCACAGACCTGACCTATCCTACAAGTCCAGAACACAAATACTCAACTTAGGCTTGCATCAAAGGGGATTCTTCTGATCTAGAGAAAATTCAGACACAGATTATAACCTGCTCACCATACACAGCTGACCCTACTCTGAGAAACATGGTCAATGGGATAGTGGCTGGGTCCAATGTGAATGTTCATGCAATTTAAGCGGTTGGGAAAACGATCATAAGAGATATCATCGGAAAGTCGGTCTTTGCTTATAAAATCACGAGAAAATACAGAGCCAAAGCTCTTGAGAATAGCTTGGCTATTAAGATCGCTTCTGACCGTGCTTTTTACCCTGCTCTTCTGTTCCAGAGTTTTCTGGTGGTATCCCATCAGCTCCCATCCTGCTGTCTTCTTTGAAGCCAAGAACATACTTTGTACAGCAGATAAACCTCAGATCGCTCAGGCAATTTGAGAGTATGCTGTAGACACATCATGTGAGGCTGTGATGAACTGTATTCATGAAACAGATGCATGATGGTGGCACTTGCTGCAACGTTGACCTTGGAGAAGGGCGACTCATACAATGCAATAGCCGAGTCTTACGAAGATTCAGAGAAAGGCATAACAGACAGCAAAGTGGGGTTCGATGGCTACGAAGCCGGTCATTATAACAAAGACAAAACGCACCTGAGACGAAGAAACAAACCGGAATCGTATTGTGAGTTTCAGCAAAGAAACAGAATGCTCGTGTAAAAAAGGAAGACTTTTTGTCTCGTGACAGAAACAAGGCCGACATGATTGCTCTGATTAGCACAAAGCTGACTCAAATGTGATGCTATTTTGTTCTGTCTTCAGGGGATGCAGACGTTAAAATTGTTAAAGCAACAGTAAAACGATCCCGTCGTAGCACCACAACGTTGGTGGGCAAGGTTACAGATTTGCTCATCTTGATCCTGCATTACTCCGAAAGGGACAATAAGGACATCTACTTCCGCTTTGATGTAAATAAATAGTGAACGGAACGCAAATTGTATACTATTAATCTTTTGAAAGAACTCCTGCTTATTCAGGCTGTAATTAATCTTCAATGATTTTCAGCAACGGTAAAAAATGAAGTCTACAGAAGTTAGTAAAACCTGAAACACTTTACTATCATGAAGTCATAGTTCATTCTCTCTTCCAAATGTCGTAAATTGGATTTTATGATTATTCAACTCCTTAGTGATAACCTCAATTCGATAAAAGTGTTCTTTGTCGCCTTAACTATGTCGTTTTATATAACAACCATAACGTTGAGTAACAAGTTATGGACTTGTGGTCCTTCATATTGTGTTGATGGCAATTTTGGACGCCGTGTTGGATTCCTGTGTAACATAATTAGCTTACATTTTGTCTCATGATATAAATGTGATATTAATGTGTTCTTTGCTTTTTAAAACCTGGTTATATACACCAAATTCATCAAACAAATTTGAGTGGATAGTTGCATAGTTATATTTTATGATCATTAATAGGTTTTGGTATCCATCTTGGCGGCCATTTTGGACACTGTGTTGGATTGGTCTAATATAATAAACTTAAACAATGTCTGATTATCTTAATATGTTCCTTGTCCCCTGAAACCTATGTAAAGACACCAAAATCGTCAAATTTGAGTGGATAGTAACATAGTTATGATCATAAATAGGTTTTGGTGGCCTTCTTGGTGGCAATTTTGGATGCCATGTTGGAACATAATTAACTTACACTTTGTCTGATGATATTAATGTGTTCATTGCCCCCGAAACCTGGGTTTATACACCAAATTCATCAAATTTGAGTGGATAGTTACATAGTTATGATCATAAATAGGTTTTGGCGGCCATCTTGGTGGCCATTTTCGACGCCATGTTGGATTTGTGTTTACTATATTAAACTTAAACAATGTCTGATGATCATTATGTGTTCTCTGCCCCTTGAAACCTATGTATAAACACCAAATTCGTCAAATGTGATTGGATAGTTACATAGTTATGATCATTAATTGGTCTTGGCGGCCATCTTGGCGGCCATCTTGAAAAAAAAACACTTTCCGGAGGTCCGATTGTGGTAAACTTTTGATATGTTGTTAAGGACCTTCAACTCTACCAGGATCAGTTAAAATACCTTTTGTAGCAATTTTTCGGGGTCAAAGTGTATATTGACCCTACTACAAGATTTACAATGCAAACAAGCATACTTGAGTTACCATATCTTGATATATTGATTATAAAAAACAATACTAAAATTAATACTGACATATATTACAAAGAAACTGATTCTAAACAATATATTATTTTACCTCTTGTCATATTAAACACACAAAAATAAATATTCCTTTCACTTTAGCGAAACGGATTTGTACCATAGTTTCGAATGATACACTTAAAATAAAACGTTTAAATGAACTTGAGCATTCCCTTATACAAAGAAAATGTCCACAATCTATTAAAAATACAGGTATTAAAAAAGCACTTCCCATCCCTAAACACGAATTAATTTCAAAATCAACACAAAAAGACAAGAGTAATATAATTCCATTTATTTCAACACAAAATCCAAAAAATAAAGAACTGTTTGGCGTATTAAAAAACTACATTGACATTTTAAAAACGGACCTGGTTATGAATTAATTAATTTCAGATCAGAAGATAATAAAATTTAAGCGACAGCCACCTAATTTAAAACGTCTGTTAACCAAATATTACTTTTCATCTCAATAACCAAATATTTAAATGTACAACGTTACTGGTCATAAACACAAACGGTGAATATGAATTTAAAACAATTAATAAAACAAAACGGTAAAATAAAGTCCGTTCATACAAATGCCAGTCGACATTATTTTATCACCGAGGAAACGCAGGAAGCAAACACACTTTAGTAAAAAGTTGATTGAGAAATGAGAACGACATTTTACTTGAATTGTTTTACGTCGCATTTATTTGTTAAACGTGTGTTTTAAAACAAATTTCGTTGCCCTTCTTAACATTTTGATAACCATATGTCGTTCGTAAATAAACTAACAAAGATAACCGAAAACCGACTTTTTGTTGTTCTAATCATTGTGCGTTGTCGTTGCAGTAGTTGTCGTAATAACTGAAACAATAAGTTCCGAGTAGCGCGCTGTACTTAAACACACTGAATTGCAAATGATATTTGCTCAGATAAAATCATACACAGTAATCTAGCGGACATTAACATGATGCTTTAAACTTGAACAGTGCTTTTGTAAATTTTAATAAAATACAAATACTTGTAGTATTTTGTTAGTTTTAGTTCTTTACAAAAAGCCTAGTCCTGTTTCATGGAAAAATGTTAAACATTAACGAACACATGTAGTTTTAACTATCTCTGTGGATTGTATTGTAAGATTCTAATAGCTTAGGATTTAAGAGTTTGCTTAGTTTATTTCATACTTACCAATATTCTCCAAAGCACCTTAAAAAGAACAGAAGAATCATTATTTATGAATAATAATTAAAACTCAAATCTTATTGATTTTATATCAACATAAGCTTTATATAAGCTAACTAGGCTGTAGCAGAAAAGTGACATCATTCAATCATAACTCTACTCAAACCTTTTAAATCAAATAGGTAACCATTCATATATCTTCGTAACGTATTACAGTAAAAATGTTGAAAATATACGCTATAAATAAAACGTACTGCCAGGAAGTATTGATTCTAACCATGATAAAAAAAGGGTGACGTACATGCAGCAGACTGAGTTTCCATTTCTATGGACTGCAATGAGTCGAATGAGGGCACGGTAAACACATGCTGAGCATCGGAGCCGATCTGATACAGCTCTGCCTTTACCACCTCACTGCCGATACCAATAGCAATCGTCTGGAAATTATATATCATTTTAAATAGTGTATCGATACAGTAAGAATAACGCCAGCAAAAGATTTTCTTAAGATATACCAAACCACAATAGTTTGATTAAAAGTAGTCATAATATTATCTAAATATTAGTCTTAATTGGTTTCATTTTCACTGTCAAACATACCGACTGCAACGGGAGTTCAAGTTAGAGGTATTTTTTGGTTTACCATCAAAGTCTTGCCCTCTTCCTGTGGACGATTTATTTATGGTACACCATAGTTTTCATGGCTATCGACAAACACAAATTTAGCAAAAGCAAACACGAAATACCAACGATACAAATAGCGGTCCTAGAAATTCATGTCCTATATACATTTGCAACTCGACTAAGACCTTTAGCAAACAGGTCCACCTGGAAATACCATTCAATATCAGTTCAGTTGATTGCAACATACCGATAGCAAAAGAAGTAAACAAACAGTCAGAATACTGCAATGATTACTGTTAAATATAAGGAATGCAAAATAAAATCATTTGCAAACACCATTACCGATCAGTATACGTCTTGAAACTGTTGTACTTGTGACATAGTCGTACTTATGTGTACCATAATTCAAAGTCTATCATATGTCATATAACACTAGAACGACAAACCAACCAGCCTAGAATTCAACTAAGTAATGGGTCAGTCCCCATTTCACTAATAAGTATCTAGCTACCAGCGGCTATGATTGCATTAGCTGTCTTGAATAAAATGTGCTCGTATTTACCTTCATGTAGATTTGACAGGCGAACTCTCTTTATGTAATTGTTAACAGATGTTCGAGCAGAACTGACTCAGAATTATAACATTAAAAGCAAGCAAAATTTGATTATTCAGTTCAGTTCAGCCCAAGAGTTCAGCCAAGAAGTTCAGCTAAGGAGTGTAGTGTAGTTTTTCTTGGCATTCGATGTGGGAGTCCCGCCTGTTTCAGTTCAGTTCATTTAAGCTTAGTAGTTCAGCCAAAAGTCTGATTGCAGAAAAGTTCGGAGTTGTTTCTAACAGGTACGGGGGCTTCCCGGATGGGGATCCGTCAGTATCGTTTGTCTGGCTAAAATAGCGTGTTAATCAACAGACCGCGTTTTACATTAAAAGTTATACGAGTCGTGCGTCATCTTTTTAAATAAATTACGCTACATAGTAATTATGTTGGCGCTGATCTGGATGGATCATTTTGATTTGTTAACCACAACCTTGACCATACATTCTTTTGAGCTGCTAAGTCGAACTAATTACCAAGCTCTTGTTAAAATGAATTATGACAAGTGCTATGGTTACGGTAGATAATACTGTAATTATCATTATGAAACGGATTATTCTAGAAGGCATCAATGATTGAGCGTTATGCACAGATTTTATTATAATGCTGTATTCCTTAATGATTATACCGTTATATTGCTTAAGTGTAGAATGCGGGCCTCCTGTGCTGTTCCGATGGGATTTTTGGATTGACCGTCCGTCAGGACAACTAGGATCTTGGGGACGCCTGCTCGAGCTCCTTGGGTAGAATTGAAGCTGTTCTCTCGCACGTACTGCAGAGCCTTGTCCGTATACGTGCCACCTTGAGATATGGCATAGCATAAATCATCTAAATAATGGTTCAAGTAGTATTGCACGAGCACACTTTTAGTGAATGTTGACTAAAGCCGTTGAAAATAAAACGATGTTAAATGTGACAGAATGAAGTCATTATTGTAATATGTTCACGCCCAAGTTTATGCACATAAATATGTGTAAATTTACCGTTTTATTTATGTCACTGCTATTTGTTAGCATGATTATTGCTATAGTATAATAAGCTATGATTACAATCAATAGTTACCTTTGTCACATCATAAAAAGGGGTGTTGTGGCTGTTGTTGGTGATTTTTTCCCAATAATATATTGTTTAAAAGAAAATTGCATATCGTACCTACACATACTATGTAAAACATGAATTAAAACATATGGTTACCCCCCCCCCCTCCCCAAATTACGCGACCTGCTCTTTTGTGTTACAACTGCTGAAACTCTACTTGTGTCAACACCAAATATAATATCTGAATTAAGTTAAAATTGGCACATTTTCTATGGTTTGTTAGCTTGAGTGCAGTAATTTATATTGGATGTAAACAAACATTACACATACAATTCATGACATAACATTACTCGTATTTAAATACATTAAATGCCAACGATAAACACCGATAACACTTTTAATCTTTCAGCCACATATTAGAGATTTAAAATAGTACTAAATAATATAATTTTGCCTAACTTCGCTAATGTACTTCTGTTTATTGTCTCATAATAATACATGATTAATAAATATCGGTCACCTCGCTATTTTTAAATAACATTTTAACATATAGCACTACAGAGTGCCGAAATTGTAGAGTGTCCGAAAACTTAGAGTTATTAAGGTATGTTTTAACTTAGAAATGAAAATACAAATGCAAACACTTATTATTGGTCTATAAATTCGTATTGCTATTATAAAACATGCATACTTGTTTAATTACTTTTAGTTCGTATACATACTCGTTAATTATAAATTTGTGTGACCAAAATAAATTATAGAAATATTTTAAATCGTAAGTGTGTATTTTTACTTAGTTTCGAAACTGTCGCTGAATGTTATATTGAGAAATAGAGACATTTCACATCTACAGCTCGCTACGTGACAGATTTTTACCATGACATTTGCTGCAAAGAACAAATACGCGTTATAAAACTACTCAAAAACAATGTCCAAGGATGATGAACCCGAGCAAAGCAAAGTAAAATACAGGTTTAATTTAAAGTGAACGGACATTAATCCTATCATATAAGAATCAAAATATTTTTGGCATTGTCGTTATTGATCGAATACTACTACGATTGTCGTGGAAATTTCATAACACCGGTTAACGCCTTCGTGATTGTCTGCATACGCCTCATTTTCCATTGACCAATAAAGAACGCTTAATCTAAATTTATTTCTTAAATAAATAATCATAACATAATATAAAGATTTTGCTAAATTCGTGGAACATGCCATATAAAGTAAGTAGGAGATGTAATTTTAAAATCGATAGATAAACAACGCCAATATACAAGTTAAAAATCAACCATATGATTGAAATGTATCTCAGGATGTAAAAACAAATTTTATATTGTTGTTACCCGAAAGCAAACGATGATATGGCTCTTGATTTAAATATGCGGTTTCTGAAAACTATACTTTCAGTCATAGACGTACAAAGACACGGTAACCTTACCCGGTATGTAGATGACGCCATCGATGGCGTGCAGTAGACTGGTCTTGTCATGATATTGGTTCAGACCGAACCCAAGCGTTGGAATAGTGGCAAATGTTACCACACCCACCTGTACTTTGTCTGGACCTGTGGTGAAAGTAAACATCCGAACACCCAACGCTAACATCTTATATATTGCAAATGCAGTTTCATTCAAATAAATACAGTAGAGTAGATGTGTGCGTTTGAAAGATTTCAAATCGATCGGATTGTTTTTTGTTTACCAACTGATAATTCGATTTTTTAAAAATCTGGCATAAGTTAATCGAGTTCAAACCGCGCAATAAAAGCCGTAAATATCTTAAAATTAAGTAAAACATGTATGTCGTTCGTAAAATGTGATAAAAAAGCCTTGTGCTACCTAATGTCGCAGACACAATTTGTGAAGACGAACGCGTTGTTTACGATCAAATCGGAATCTCAGCAAATGCACATCCCTTATCAAAATTGGTGAACACAACCCTGGATATGACCAGGTTGTTAGTAACTTTCTTTGTCAATATAAGCGCCGACAAGAAAACCTTTTCACTTCACAAGTTAATGTTTATATGTTCAGTGAATGTGTACAACAGACATGCTTAACATATCATATATTTGTATGCCTTCATTTGTCGTGTTTCATATCTGATTTTCAAATTTGCAAACGAATTTGACATTGAATACGTCTGTTATTTAAACAAATACGTAAAGTTCATTTCTATATATACTGTCGGAAATATTCTAAACATTCATTGGATAACAATTAAGTTTAAATCTTGCTTAGACAGCTTCGTCGAAATTAACTTATTGATTATGCAAGTAAATTGTTAAAATATGCTAGAACGATTGGCCTCACCAATGTCGTAGTTATTTGTAAAGTTCCTCGCGAATTGCAGCTGTTTCTGGAAGTTGGAAGAGCCCTCGCTGTAGGATGAATCCAGGAGGAATACGATATCAGCCTTGTCTTGCCTACAGTCTGTGGTGGGAATTGTGGATATGTATTGGCTTTTATTTAAGCACGTAATATCATTTTATGAACGGATATACACATATATAAATAAATATATATATGATGACAAAAATCTGTTTAAGTTTTTGCATTCATGTTGCTTAAACATATTTATATATTGAATTTAATACATGTTTATTCTATTTTTAACAGGTCGAAATGTATTCTGACGACCAGGTTATTCGCGTATTGTTAATGAAAGCGTTAATGCTTAGATTCGATAATTCAACTCTGGCGTTGTACCAAGTTGTTTTGCTATAATAATATACACTGGTTACACTTTTTGTGGGAATTTCATATTAATTTTTTATATAAAAAAATACGTATTATTTTATTTATTTTTGTTTCGACGCAAAAAAGCTGAGCTAGTGTCTTTCTCTAAAAACAANGAGCCAACGGTGGTAAAAGAAAATAAGGGAAGTGTTATCATGGTGAATTTAAGTTGGTCTTTTGATTTCATGGTTATATGGCTTTGTTGAATGAATTGTGAATATTAAACGGGGGGAGAAGAAAGTTTAAAGGTAATAATAAGACCTGGCTAATACAAACCTGTTTTTGGTGGCAATGTAGTTCTCAAAGTGGTCGTTGCCACAGTTATTGTGATGACTGAAACATTCATATTTTTTCTATATGTAAATAAAGTCCAATCATAAGAGAATTAAAAAATCTATCAACACAAGATAATCGATTCTGATTATATCCTAACGATTGTAGTGTGTTCCATTATTATTGTCTTGATTAGATTAACAAAAGATAGGGCCTTTTGGTTACATGGGTTGACAGGGGTCAGACTTGCTACAAAAAAGGCTATTGCCCATTGCAGTTTGCTTTAAAAATGCTCTACGTTCGTTTGATTAATGTCTTGGCTAAACTTGGTATGTTTGCATTATATTTTCTACTAATGGATTTGTATATTCACTATTTACAACGTAACTGGTCATAAACACAAACGGTGAATATGCATTTAAAACAATTAATAAAACCAAATGGTAAAATAAAGTCCGTTCATACAAATGCCAGTCGACATTATTTTATCACCGAAGAAACGCAGGAAGCAGACACACTTTAGTAAAAAGTTGATTGAGAAATGAGAACGACATTTTACTTGAATTGTTTTAGGTCGCATTTATTTGTTAAACGTGTGTTTTATAACAAATTGCGTTGTCATTCTTAACATTTTGATAACCATATGTCGTGCGTAAATTATCTAACAAAGATAACCTAAAACCGAATTTTTGTTGTTCGAATGTGCGTTAATCGATATATTTGCTCCTTAAATAGTAATACTGACAAGCTTGAATTGAATTAGGACATGATAGACATGTTAGATGTGAGTCAATGCGTTGTCATAGTTTTTGGTGTAATTAACGGACTAAAACTCATGCAAACATATTGAAATGTATGCTCGTCAGCTGAAAATTATGTACAAGGTAGGTTCTGTATTTTAGCATCATTTTAGATCAAGTAAGATCAACATGTGCTTCATGATTATAAAATTAATAACGAGAATGGTAGATGCATTGTACCTCATCAGTCAATGATTGAGTTGACAAACGGAGAGTTTGAACATTATTGTTGAGTAAGATAGTGGCAGAATTAAACAATTGTAAGTTAAATTAATGAACGAACTCTCACGAACACACAGAAAATAGGAACAAACAATCAACAATTGGTTCATTACCTGATTCGAGACAAAGAAAGAACCAACCAACGAGAACAGTGTTCATTTCTGAAATGCAAATCACGTCTGATAAGTTAACCATGTTACGATATTCGTTGTATTTAACATTCGACGATGGTATTATGATGGGGATGATGGTTATCTCTTTTAATTGGATGATCGTTAGATATTTCGTTAACAATAACCAATCGTATTTAAACAAGTTTTGCACTTATTTGCATTTTCTTTCTTTGAATCCCTTTCACCAGAAATAATTTAGTTTTCTCCCTTGAATGGGCATGTTGTATTTTTTCTGGAGTGCGAACATTATAATGTTTTAGAAGTTTTGCAACCTCAGTGTTGGACATTTGATATTGGTAATAGTTTGTGATACAGTTTAAATAAAAAAAAACTGGCAATACAACATAAGGTATGAACAAATATAAATATAGGATCTGACATGCATTTTGTTAGTAAGCGAGCCTTTGGCAAGCTTACTAACGAATTTCCTGGACGAGTTTAATAAAATATGGTATGATATGACAACGAGTGCCAGATCTTTTTAATCACATGCTTTTAAACTAAATAAAATACATTAATTGACCAAACAAATGCTGATAGATCTAAAAGTTGTTTACTATCGTGACGTCATTTCATGTTGACGACGTCATTTCACCAAAATAAAGCCATGCGATTGGTAAGTGATTGATTCTGTAGCCAATGAAAACACTTAAAAATGTTGTATTACACATGTGTAATATAAAAAATACGTAATGTCTGGATTACATTGAAAACAAGGTATAGCATGTGATAAGTTGCTTTAGAAGAAAAAACAAAAGCTTTTTTGAAACTTTAAAAGTACACTGTTAAAAAAATATGGCGTTACTATTGTCTCAACATGAGGACATTACTGAACAAAACGCGTATGAACTGTTATAAGTTTCAGAAGTATCTGAAAATTGCGGTAATGGCAAATTTGAAGATAAAAACAATAAAAAACGTAAATATTACAGTACCGGTAGTGAACCTGAAATAACAACATAAACATGAGAAACAGAAGAAGCAAGAGCAAGAAAGCAATTTAGGTTAAGATAATATCAGCATTAAAGATAGTTCACAGCAACCCAGTGAAATTAATGAAAAACTCCCACATTTTATAATTAAAAATGAATGCTGTCTTGACATGATGATACAAATATTGTGACAAAATGAAACATGAAAAACAACCTTCTTCATGCGGAACACGATTAAATCAAAGCAAAGAGAAAACATGTAAATACAACGATCATATGGAATAACTCACCTATGGAAAAAAATACGAAAATACTTTTGTTTACCTAAACTGGTTCAAAAGGGGTATAAACTTATTAGAACATATATATGACGTTAGGTTAAAAACCTGTTGCACGTTTGAAGCTTGTAAAACCCTTGATGAATTACTCTCAACAGATTATCTTAAGTATTTCACACTTCTCCAAAATATCCCAATAGCATACAAACATCAACTATCTGAAATAGATTTCGTCAATTTGTATGCCGATAACACATAATTTGAAAAGGTACAAAACACAAAACAGTGTGCAAATACAATCTACAACAAATCTTAGGCGAAATTAAAACCTTAAAAAGAACGTACATTGGAACAAATCATGACCTCCTATGAACATAGGATTGACTGTAAACATTCTTATCTAACTCCATTTGAAGACACTATAGATAACAATTTAAGCAATTTAAATACAGGATACTTCAGTGCATATGACACACTTATTCATATTTGTATAAATGCAACTGAATAGCTTCGAGCCTCTGCACTATTTGTGCAAGTTTTAAGAAAACAATTATACACGTTTCAAATGAATGTTATTCTAAACAACTCATATGACGGACGGTTACATTTTTTAAACAGTAAACCATTAAAATTGATCTGAATAACAATTATATTGTGGTTGGTACTTCAACAGGAGGCAATGCATGATCAAGTAATAAACTATGTAACTATTCTGATGGAGTCTTACATATTTTGTACTAAATCAAAACCGAAAAGCCAAACTTCGAGATTTTTTTTTAAATCCTTTAAAAAGTATATCAGAAAAGCGAATTGCTTTTGAAAAAGACAAAAATGAACATCATAAAAATGGCACAATTTTGCAACACCTTTTTAAAGAATCTTGCCTTTATCTTCTTTATCTTAGGTTACTTCTGTTACGTTTTGTTTATTTCTCTCTCTAGCCTCTTTTCACCTTTTAGCTAATATATTAATGACAACGAAACACTATTGCGTAATTTACAGTCTGTGGGGTTTTCCCCCCAAAATAAACATCGCATGCCTTACGAAGGAAGTATTTTTTTTTAATCTTCTGATATGTTTTTGGAAAACAGTTGTAACTTGTAATTTGGACCACCGAAAAATAACTTCAATCGTAAAATACGAATGCACATGTGATAGTGACTCTATGAAAACAATTATTTCTTAACGACTTGTTTCGGAAATAAAATCGTATTTCGGAAATTGTAATCTAGTTTTTTAAGAAAAAGCTATTATTATATGGAGTACATATAATAAGTTAAATTATTGAAATAGCTGAACTAGACAATATTTCAGTTTCAACAAATAGCAGATCTAGCACATAAGTGAATTGAGGTTAACAGAAAGGCGTAAACCACGAGAGTACTTACTGTGCATACCGCTAAAGGACCGTGTCGAAAGGCGACTCCAGTGTTATTGGCATGTTGAAGAGAGAAACGTTACTGTATGTCAATTCTTATCTAATCGTCTTGGTGGAAAAATGAGTGCATAGTTGACGGGGAAAGGGAAATGCCCGCGTCGTAACCTAATAATTGTCCATTTGAAGTTCATAAAAATCGTACGGATGAACATACAAACCAACCAAACAACAAGCGAAGAAGTAACTGTTTTTGTATATATATGTGAACTTTTATTTAAGGTTATTTTATTCACAAACATTGTATTTTTTTCTGCATATATATATTTACCAGAAAATAAGTGCAATAATAATATTATTATTATTACTAATAAACCCAGTCATTTATTTGAGTAAAACAATGTTTATATATTACATGTCATCTCAGGTCATTTTTAGCCAGTACTACAATAGGCGATGATAGTCTGTATTGCATACAAACTACATTGACTTTGTTTGAATCTCTTTCTCAAACTGGAAATCTTGGCTGGCCAGAGGATCTTGAGGATCTTCCTGAGGTAGGTGTTGAAGGAGACATGTATTTTCTTTATGGTGGTGACAGTGGTTCTCCAGGTCTATGCTCCATAGACGAGTATTGGCTTCAAGATCATAAAAAAGAGCCTAATCTTTATGGTGATGCCAACCGCGCTGGATCCCCAGATGTTCCTCAGCAGATGGAAGGCTGCTTGTGCTTTACCGTTGCGGGTTTTGACGTCTGCATCCGTTCCTCCATGAATGTCCAGAATGATGCCGAGATGAAGCTGTCAATCTCCTCCAGCGCTTCGCCTTGTACTGTGATGAGTGTTATTGGATGCGTTGAACTTGAACACATTGCTCTTCCCTTTTTTGATGATGAGGCCGAGTCTAGCTGAAATGTCCGCAACCATGTTTGTCTTTTCCTGCATCTGTTTTTGTGTGTGGGTAAGAAGAGCCAAATCATCGACAGAGTCGATGCCATCAAATTGTTTCCAGAGTATCCACTGGATTCCGTTCCGCTTCTGATCCGTCAAGGTCGTCCTGACCCAGTCTATGGCCAGCAAGAACATGAAAGATGCGAGTAAGCAGCCTTGTCTCACTTCGGTTCTCACTTCGAAGGCGTCGGTTAGCTGTGTGCCACGAACGATTCTGCAGGTCATCTCTTCATAAGACTTCCTAAAGGTGTTGGTGATCTTTTTTGCACTCCGTTGTGTGTTTGTAGAGACCAGACGGAAACCTCGGTCAAAGCTGTCGAACGCCTTTTCATAGTCTATGACGTTGGCATACAGGGGCAAATTCCACTCCTGGGATTGTTCCAGAAAGTAAGAAAGTGATCTTGAACTCTTCTAGCTTCTATGTGTCTTTTAGCATAGCGTAGCGGTGTTGTTATTTGCATAGCGTAGCGGTGTTGTAACGCTGGCGTTGACTTGGCTCCCTGTAAAACTCTTCTTCAGCTTTAGTTTTAATCGGGCAACAAGAAAATGATGGTCTGAAGCCACGTCTGCCTCTCGCTTGACACGTAGGTCCTGAAGAGAGCGACTACAGTTATCCATTGACAGGTCTGGTGACATTTAAGTTGCCTTGTGTATTCTTCTGTGATGGAAAACACTTCCTCCGATGATCAGGTTACTTGTGGCGCACAGGTCTGCAAAAATCTCACCATTGAACGTTTGTCTCGTCTAACCCGTGCTTCCCCATGATCTCATCATATCCATAGAATGATGATGTATCTATTTGGTATGGCGTGTATGATGGTTGACAGTCTGTTGTAAAAGGTGTCCTTCTCGTCGCCGTCACTCTCGTTCGTCATTGGATTATGTCCACGTTGATCCTCTTCTTCTTTGTATGGTAAGAGGCCGTCGTGATCCATGGTCCGTGCGCCTCCCACCAGATGAACGCTCTCTGTGAAGACTTGGAAAGCATCAAGGCTACTCACTGGTTGTGTGTGCATCCTCCTGCTGATGTCCCGAAAACAACAGTAACTCATCGGAAGTAAGTCGCTTCTGTCCAGAGCCAGACCATCTTGATTGATTGAGGGACATATGCACGAAGGCGATTAAAAATCATCTTACACAGATATCTCCAACCTGGTACCTACCAGCCATAAAAAATCTAGGACACAATCTAAATTTACACAAGATCTTTACAAGATCTATTTTTGCACAAACGAAATTGTCGCATGGTAAAAAGAATGCATTTAGAGCAATTCAAAAATGCATCAATTGTACCAAAACGGTACTGCTGCTGCTGCTGCTGCTGTAGATGCTACTGCTGCTACTGCTGCTGATGCTGCTGACGAAGACGATGACGACGACGACGACGACGAGGATGATGATTTATCACATATTTGCAAAAAGGCAATTGTCTTCTCTTTTTTTCAAAGATTCCAAACAGAAACATTACAATGTACATAATATAACACTCATTTCTTAGAAATATATCTTGTTAAGTTTATCTATAAATATAAATCGAAAAAGATAAAATTATAAAATGTATGAAATGCGGTTGATTAGAATGCGTATATCGAAAAGAATAATTAAAAAACAACAATGCAATTACGTGTGCGTGGTCAAGTGGTTAGCGCTTTAGATTATGCTGGCTAAAGTACTCGGAGCTGAGTCATGACACAGGCAAACATTTAATATAACATTCAGTTTAATTATTTTTTATATATTATTTCAAAATTGTAGGTTTTTTCCCCTTATTTTCAACACACCAATTATCTGAAAGACAACTCCCTTAAAGTGCATGTATTATTATTAAATCACGTATACTTAAGTTACACTATTCAACTTCATGTCGTTATAGCTGTCGACATTTATTTCGAAATGTAATGTGCGTCGATGCATGCCAAATATGCATGATCGACTCTCATGCTACGTGATCAGGCTTGGGTGGACATAACATTCTCACCTAACAGAAAAAATGATAACCACAGGAAATCATCACAATCATAATAATAAGTTTGTTCATTTTAGATCAGTATCAAATATTCCAAATTCGACGGATTATCAGAACAGAACAGAACAGACCAGTAATTTTATTACGATTTGTACATAGTACATCGTCAGTCTTCACCATGTAATTATAAACATATCAAACGGCCATGTGAAAAGAAAGTGATAATACAGTAATAAGATGTGTACATAATATCTAAGATAATACATGACAGTGGTGGGTAAACAAAATATTATAATTTGTAATAGTATATGTGTGACAGAGTGGCTGTCAGCTATTAAGCTGTTAATATATATGAAAAATAAACAAAGAACAAAATTGATAATCGTACGTATGCCCTGTGGATTATTATGCTAATAATAATATAAAGAAATAGCTCACATACGTTGCATGGGTTTAATATGGCGGCAAATTTAATAATCAAATATGTCTGTTTCACATCTGTATAAAGATACAAAACTAGTTGTGTAAAATTAATGTGGGCAATGGATTATCTAACAATTAGCATAAGTGTAATTACGCTAATTATACCAACATACATTATGCAAAAATATATTATATATGTATATACATTAGATATATAACATTATATTAAACAATTACACAAATAATTCAAAAATCAAACACAAAATCAAACCCGCGGAACATAACAATTCAGCTGGTCGTATTATGAACAACATTCAATATGGACGTTCCGTTCGTATTAAAAGAGCTTCTTTCACAAAAACAGATAACTTAATAACTTCTTCTTTAGTACATGTTCTCATAAGGCTTAGGAATTTAAATATTAATGGTCGCTTAAAATAATAATATGTTATGTATTTTTTCCTGATATCGTTATAACAAGGGCAGATTAACATAAAATGGTATTTGTCTTCTATGTCACGTGAGGTACAACAAATACAATATCTTTCTTCCCTAGCTATGCGGTTATTACTGAACCTACCCGTTTGGATTCTTATGGATTATTAATGGAAGACATGACATTCTTAATATACAGAAGTAAAATCTGAGACTTTTAGGTAAAACGTCTAAATATGTTTCATATTCAAACAATAGTTTAAATTCTTTGTACACTATTAAAACTGGAATTTCAAGTGTGTGTAACCAATCTTGTTTAAAACAATCTATGACTCTGCATTTAGATTCAGTAAGAAATGAGTTTTTGTTACCATACTGATTATGTTCAAACACATGTGTTATCCAATTTCTCTTTCCATTAATACAGTCTTTAAGAGCCTCGTTATAAGCGACACTTTTATTATTTATTATTCATTATTATCACTGTCTTTAATTTTAAACCAATATTTAATAATGCTAATGTATCTGTGGATATACCATGGATACCTGCCCAGTTCACCATACACTGCAGCAGAACACGCATTGGACTTACTCTTAATACTCTTTTACAAAATTTAAGATGAATTCTTTCTAGTTCCTTTGATTTGGTATAACCGCAAACTTCGCAAGAATAGTTAAGTATTGGTGATACAAATGCATGAATAGTTGACACAATGTTTTTGGCGAAAGCTCAAGGTCGTTGCATTTGCAGAGTAGAACATTTAAGGATTTTAAGGCCTTTCCATTGAGAAGTTCAATGTTTTAACAAAAGTTCCCAGTGTAATTAAAAACAGTACCTAGATAATTAAAATCATCAACAACTTCGATTGGTTTGCTATTATAGGTCCATTTTTCGTTTTCTAATAACGCCCCGCGTTTTCGGAAAACCATTATTTTCGTTTTTGTTATATTTACGGTTAAACACCATGTACACCAATATGAATACAAAAGATCTAAATGCCTCTGAGTGTCTTCAGGAGTTTTACCTATAACAGCCATATCATCAGCGAATAACAACACAATCACAATTAAATTATCAATACTTAAGCCTGAATCAATGTTACACTGCAAATAAAGCTCTAAATCTTCAACAAATAATGAAAACAAAAGAGGTGACATCACTTCCCCTTGTCGTAAACCTACAGCATAATTGAAATATTCAGAATAAGCAGAACATACCCTTACACAAGATTTTACTTTTTGGTACATGTCTTTAACAATTCTATGTAGTTTTCGATCAATACCAGTTTAAACATTTTTAGCCAAAGTGCATTTCTATTAATAGAATCAAAACATTTCATCGGGTCCATGTATATGACGTAAAGCCTCTTATTTTCATTTAGGTATTTTTGAACAAAAGAATATAAAATAAAAATTGGGTCCACTGTTGAACGCCCTTTACGAAATCCGAATTGCGCATCCGAAATACTGTCATTTTCCGTACAAAACTGTTCAATGCGTACCGTAGTAAATAGCATGGACAAACAGCTTACAAGTGTCATACCACGATACTAGACATATCCCGGAAAAAGCACGAGTTTAGAAAAACCCATTAATCACCCCGGTACAAACAACGCTGGTCCATTATATCAACCAATGATAGCTTACTTTAAATAATAACGGTTGATACGGTGTGTGATTTTGAAAGGATTATAAATGGGTCAGCTTTATTTGTACCAGAAGATTAGTGGGGTTTTCCAAAAAGTAGCTTTTTTCGGGAAACATATATTGTTAACATCGGTTTTGTCGCCTTTTTTATGTAGTGGTATTATTAAACCTTCCATCCAGCGTTCTGGGTAGTAACCTGAATGTAAAATCCCGTTAAAAATATCACATAAATGACTAGCAAGAATATCAATACATTCCATGAAATACTCGTTTAATAACTGGTCAATACCTGGAGCTTTATGACGCTTGAGCGATTTAACTGCCCTGTGGATTTCATTGACTGTGATTGGCTGATCAAGTTCAGTATTACAACTAGATAAATTATTAAAATCATGATTTGTACACAAATATTCTGCCCCTTGATTGTAACAGTTAGATAAATCATTACTTAAATTAACAAAGTATTCTTTAAATGTATCAATAAAATTGCCAGCAGGATCGGGTTTGGGTTTACTTTTAAAATATTTCCAAAATTCTTTGGGTTTTCATCTTTTCAATCGTTCAATTCCTTTCATTTTTTTCCCTATAACTAGCATTTTAATATTTTCTTATTAATTTTTATATGTAGATTTACGTTCCATTAAAAGTATTCTATTTGCGTTATTTTGGTCATGATTGAATAGTCGCAATGCTTGTAAATATAATTATCGCGAAGAGTTACATTCGTCGTTAAACCAATCGGCGTTTTTTAAAACACTATTCTTAGAGACAAAAGGTTTATTATTTACAATATAGCACTTGGAAATCAATGGATTGGCCACAGATTTATTAATTTCAGAAACATCTTTAACAGTTTTATTAAGAGAATCCCTACATAATGTATCAATACTTCGGACAATATTATTAAAACGTGGTAAACATCCAATAATGCCTGAACGTAAGCGCTCCGTGTTTTCATCGTTCCACTTGAATTTAATTTCGTACTGTGTATTATCGTTCTGAACAGGTTTTGGGCATACTAATGAAAAACGCAACGGTGCATGGTCACTCCATTCATTAAATGGTTCAATAGTAAAATCATTGATCAGTGAAAAATGACGTTCATTCATTAAAACATAATCTATTACAGAACAACCGTTATTCGAACAAAACGTGTAGTTGCTAGTATTTAATATACGACCATTCACAATACGAAGGGACGTAGATTTGCAAAGATCTATCAATTTAAAACCGTGACTATTCAGAACATTAGGCCCGTCAGAGGAACGTACGGGAGTACAATCAAGATCATAGTCAGGGCCATCAAATGAGTTATTTAAACAATCGTGCGAGATAAAATCGCATTTATTACCTACCCTACTGTTTAGATCGCCACATACAACTACACATCCGAGCGAATTAAAGACAGAAACATCATTTTCAATTGTATCAAACAAATCAATATTAACAAAATTATTGGCCGGAGATTCCTCACCCCAAATATATGCCCCGCACAAATAAACATCTTCAACAGAATTAAAAACAGGTGATCTAATTTAATCCAAATAATAGTGCCATGACGATTTTGCCATCTTAATGCCATCTTTCAAATGATCTTTATATAACAAAATAATACCTCCAATATTCCTTCTAGGTTAACGGTTTTGAAATTTTCTATAAAAGTTGTGTGATGTGTAACCATTTAAAGAATTATTACTATTAGAATTAGTTCATGATTCATACAGAAAGCAAATGTCATAAGAAGCAATAATATTTACAAAACTAGATGATTGCTGTTTCTCCTTTGAGAGTTCGTGAACGTTCCACGAGAGAACTGAAAGCTCACCATCAGCGTCCTCTTAGTCCCTGACTGGTTTGCCGTCCACGTATAATGTATCATACACAATCCACGCACGTTTTCCAGTGTCTCTAGCTTCCTTCATCAGTTTTACAAATTTCCGGCGCCTGTCGTCTACCGCCTTCGGGAATTGTTCATACATTGAACATTTGGTACAATGAGCTGTTTAAACTCCCACACGTTCGCGATTTTGGAAAAAAAGTAAACTTCGCCACAATATTCCTAGTTTTTTCCGGGGATCGGGTGGCCAGGTGACCGGTGTATTCTCTCGAACCGGATGTAATCTGCCATATCCTTCGAAAGCTTCAGGACTGACTGCATGTGCTCCCTAAGCTTCCGTTATGTAACTTCCAAAGTTTCATTTCATGTCGCATTATCCTCTGTGATATTCGTGAAAATCAAGTTGGTTCGAATTGACTGCGACTGGAGATAGGTTACCTCCCCCTGTAGTTCGTCGCGCTGTTTTATTTTTAAAGGATTTGAAATGTGTCAGCTTTATTTTAGCCACAGTTTAGTGAGTTTTCTTCTTCCACAATCTAACCCAATAAGGAGTACGCCTAAATGTAGTATTCATCGTTTTTGAACATGTCATGACTCTGAATTGCAATATTAAATATTATATAACACTAGCATTATCAGTATCTATCCATGTTTGCAAAGTAGATTGTCCTACAAATAATGGATCATGTGTTTGATTCGTACCCTGATAAAGTGGTAAGGAGTTCGTTGACTGGCCGGCCGTGTACAAATGGTTCATTACTACAAGCATAACAATCAAACACAATTTCGAAGCCCTTGACATTGAACACAGATTCAGTAACAGTGTCCCGGAGTTCATCCTTCAGCTCAGATTCATCCAAATATAAGCTATCGCTTTTGACCAAGTGAATAAAGCGATTAAGCGATGCTCGCTGGAACGCCAAAGTAATGACATTGAAACAAATCAAGTTCATTGTATGTTCTAACTGACAACCATTCTCACTTTTTTGAATGACTTAACAAATAATTACACATCCGAATCTGCTTACTGCACCAATACAAATTGCGGCCCATTAAGATCCTCACAACTTCAGCATAGAGTGTGTCGCGTTCCGCTTCCAGCTTGACTACTGTTTCTTTCAGCTCGGCATTCTGTCGTTGAAATACTTCATACGTCTGAAGACAACAAAAGTGTATGTTCCCTAATACAAAAAAAAAAAATTTCTAATTATTATTCGTGGTACCCATGCACGTCATCTCTTTTTGGACTTTTGATCAGAGTATTGTTGATATCTTACATTAATAGTGATGGCACTGCCCGATAGTTTAATCTCCATTTTTGTCTGTTGTTAACCAATTAAGAATAATTATGGTGGATGACTATAATTTCAACCTATCTAGCAAGCTTTTATAGTGTTACTGTTTAAAGCAATAGTATTTGATTAAATGGACAGTACAAGCAAAATTAGAATGTCTAACTTGAGTAGCCTATTGAAATGCGTTTTTTATTGACGTATTAATGTTAAGTTAACTTGTGCGGACAATGCAGTTACAAAAACTAATTGTATATCTGTAAAACTATATCTGAACTAACTTGTATAATCTTTACAAATCATCCAATTCAGATTTCTTCCGGTTCCTAAACTTTGCAGATGCTCGTCTGTTCTGCTTTTTGCGTCTGTCAATTTTTTCAAGTTCTTCTGCCCTTACTTCCTTAAACCAACAGGACAGGTAAATTCATGAATTCGTAAAAAGCAAATATCTACAAAAGTAAGCATGAGACCTAAGTGTACAAAAGACAGGCCACTGTGTTTTTACAATTAAAGAATTTGTGTTGTTTGTCGTGTGAATGCTTTTACTCTGGAAAGTATGCCACTAGTGCCGGAGTAGGCATTAATATTTCGACTCAAATTGGTAATGATCCCATGCAATATATTATATGAGAATACGTATTTTGGACCATAGAATTGACTTGTAATAGTCGATAATTGTTTCACATGAGATACGATAAAAATTACTTCAGATTCGAACCTGAGCCCTCTAAATGTGAAGGAAAAAAACAGTCAAGTTTCAAAACTTTCAATACGAGGGCAACGTGACTAAATAACAGCGATACGTGATTGTTGAAATACGGACATACCGGTAGGTGTTCCGCACCATCAGCCAGTGTGTATATATATATACACACACATATATATGACAATACACCATGCATCATTTTAATTTATATATTGTATCGCCGTTTACCTGAGTGTTGTGGTTTTCTTCCGACTCTAAAAGAAGTTCGGTCTTGCATTCGGATAAACGACGGCTCTGAATATAATATTTGAGTTCTTCTTTCAATAACGACAGGATTTTGCCCGTCTGGAGTGACGTAAGCACCGCCTGCTGAATTCTTAAATCTTCGGCAGTGTTTGAGGTCCACATGTTTCTCAGACACTTTCACGATAGTTAAAAAATGCGCTGTTGTTAAATTACCCATGCGTCAGCATTCAGGCGAAACGTTAATACGGAATACCGTTAGGTCATCATGGTTACACATTAAAATCCAGAGGGCGAGAATGCGAGAACGCGAGAGTACGATGACGAGAATGTAACAATACGATGACGACAGTGAAAACATTACGATGGCGAGAATGCGAGGACGCGATGGCGAGAATGCGAGAACGTGAGAGTACGATGACGAGAATCCGAAAATACGATGACAAAAGTGCGACAATACGATGGCGAGAATGCGAGAACGCGATGACGAGGATGTGAGAATGCGAGAACGCGAGAGTACGATGACGAGAATGCGACAATATGATGACGACAGTGCGACAATACGATGGCGAGAATGCGAGAACGCGATGGCGAGAATGTGAGAACGCGAGAGTACGATGAAGAGAATTCGACAATACGATGACGGAAGTGCAACAATACGATGGGGAGAATGCGAGAACGCGATGGCGAGAATGCGATGATACGATGGCGACAGTACGATATGACTATCGCATTTTCGCAATCGTACTATCGCACTGTCGCCATCGTATTGTCGCACTGTCGCATGGTCGTCATCGTACTATCGCGTTCTCGCATTCTCGCCATCGCGTTCTCGCATTCTCGCCATCGTTTTGTCGGACTGTCGTCATCGTATTGTCGCATTCTCGTCATCGTACTCTCGCGTTCTCGCATTCTCGCCCTCTGGATTTTAATATGTAACCACGATGGCCCTAACGGTATTCCGTACGTTAATACTGAGATTTCGCTGTGACGTAGATGAAGTCACGTTAGTTATTTTTAGACGTTGGATATTCTGTTAACGACGCGGGTAAGCACTATTTTTAGCTAACGTATTTAAAGTGTAAAGTTTAAGGGAAACAACTCGTTATTTTTTTATTTTTTTTTGTTTAATAAGAGTTACCCTTTCTATACACTTACTGTTTCAACCTCCATGCAGAGTTGTCGTTCCTTGCTCTCACATGAATGTAATGTGACGTCGTGTAAAAGATTGTGACTGTTAATGCCTAATACACGCCGTTTTTTTAGGGTAAAAAAGACAACGATTATTGCAATCAATGAAATACTTTGAAATATACGTTATACTGGTTTGCATGTATAACACTTTAAATATCACACGTGTTCACTTTTATGTCTCCCGGTAGTCATTAAATGTATCAATCAATATCGCAACCATGAAAATACATGGCAATATGCATTTCAATAAATACTGAATAGCGTGCCAACCTTGACCTGATACTCGTGTACTCGGCCCGAAATACATACGCGCTTGATTTGTTCATTATATTTGATCCTCGCCTTTGGAAAACGGGGTTCAATGGCTTTCCGGTAAGCGCAGTAAACGCGCTTCTCACCTAGGCGACCCGGGTTCAATCCCCGTTCCCGGAAGCATGTGACTTTGTGTGTTGGTCATCATACCGGACAGGTGGGGTTTACCCCGGGTACTCCGGCTCATCCCCCCACACACACTACGCCACATCAACATTGAAAATCTTTCAGTTACAACTAAATAGCTGGAAAGTACAGCTTCACAAATTCGTTTCAACTTTCCTGAGTGTATTAAGCACATTAGCTAGGCAAATGCATTTTTTAGATTAAATGCTTTAAGTCTTTCATTTAAGTGACCATTTTCGTATGCAAGAGAGGCCCATACTTATAAAACAACCTCAAATATAAAATGAATAAATCTGGGGCCAACCCCTAATACATGTTCAAAATAGACGACCACCAGTACACGGACCCGGGAACAGTTTAACAGTTTAAACTCCTCCCCATCTGTTGTGAAAGGATTAATTTCCACTTGACTAAAATCCTAATCAATGTCACGTGCTCGTTTCAAAATAACAAGCACAATTCTCGTTTGCGTTTCTATAAAACATTTTAACCGGTAGACACGTGATTTCCGCAAGCGACGATTGGCTTAATGGGATATGTTCACATATTTGGCATGTTTTGAAGTTTGACATTGAATGCGTTAAATTGATGAATATAAACATCGGAATTAAAGCGCTCCAGTAGAAAACAAGAAGAAAATAAAAGGTTAAACTCACCTGGGCTCAAACCACTGTCTCTTGGAGTAAAATTCTAGCAATTCAACAACCCTATTATCCGAGCACCCATACGGTGCAATATATTGTATTCTTTATATAAGCAATCCACGTATTGTCACAAAATAAAACGATAAAAAAACGCTCCAAATTTTTCAATCGTTTCGCGTTTGTAACGCTTTATAATTTAATCAATTTCGAACGATGATTATTCGTAAACGAAAGTGTATTTTCAGTATGAGTCAATGTTATTTCGCTTACTTATGCACATTGTTCTTTTTTTTTCAAATCTGTGACAAAAAATGGAAAATTCTCATTTTGACAAACTGCGAACAAGTCCCTTTAAAGTGTTAGTACAATTACATATGATTGACGGATGTGGAAGTGTTAATTCATCCATCTTCCGCGCGCTGCAGAAACACCATTCTAAAGGCAAACACATGGTGAGAACTGGGGCAAACTGACTCAATGTACGTATATATAAGCTGTAAGAAATATAGAGAAAGTAACAGAAGTGATTGGACATAAATCATGGGACAAGAAGCTTCACGTAAGCAGCGAGTCCTGAAACGACTACAGATTTCGTCGATGCTTCTGTAGTGACAGCGATACAGAACACGATTACGAGGATAACAATTTGGTGCTACTTTATGATTCATGTGGCGAACCTCCCAAACTGCTTGTGAGATTCTTACAATACTTTACCGCGATGATCATTGTCTGACGGTCTTTCAAATGTGTCAAAGAACCCAGAGTGTGTCTCGGTACACTTACCTAATTAACATACTAGATTCACGAATGTTGGTAAGAAAATTGGACTATAGCGAAAATTTCCAGCTATTCAGCTGTTCTTGTGCTGTGGAAAGCTAACAATATCATTTAAAAATGAAAACTTTAAAAATCTTCTATGAAACCACAAGGAACAGATGTTTAATATTTGACATTTGAATTCATAGTTTGCCCAAAAAATGCCCATGGTGTCAAAACTGGCGAGGGGTCACATGATTTGTATGGAGTTATAGCTTTACAAATCTTCTATGAAAAAATCAAGTCACAGAGCTTTGACAGTTGGTATGTTGTTTATACTTTCAAATGTTATTGCATGATTTGAAATAGTTGTTTTGACCCTTAGTCAGCTTAAATGAACCCCCAATACTTTGCATTGACCATTTCCATACAGTTTTATCCATGTGTGTTAAATACATGCATACATGCATTCTAATAAAATTATGCTTGTTTGATTCGATTCTTGTTTCTTATTTTTTCTTATTTCAGTCACTTGCTACAAACTTCTGGTCTTACTAGTAAGAGTGTTATTTCACTGCCCAAGCTTGAGTTTCCCTTTTTTTCAATTTAAATGTTATGATATGGTGTAGCACATTCAGTGTAATAATGCAAACAGGAAGCGGGCAACTATTTCATTTCAATTTAATCTGTGTGAAGGACGGAAACTACAGAAATGACTACAATTTTTATTTTTATCTATTTGACGTACAATATATCAAAGTGTCATGTTTTTCTCGGCGTTTTTATCAAGTTGTATGCACATTTGTATGTATAGCAATGTTATCATGGATCACAACAAATCCAATTAAAACAAAACCGGGTTTAATAAGCTCTAAGGTGTTTCCATTATCAACAAAAATTCAATAAAAACAAACCCGGGTTTAGTTAAATAAACTCTAAGGTGTTTCCGTTATCAACAAGTAAACCGATTTTATCTTTAACTAGATTCATTACCTTGAACACAAAGCCTGTGTATATCATTCATAAAGATTACATAGACATAATTTTACCGATCTTACCGAACTTTCAAACTGTAACGACGTAGTGAAATCGCCTGCAAAGGGTCTGCTTAGCCCGCAACGGTTCCAACTATGACGACTATTAACACAGTCAAACTCAAAAGCATCATACGGAGATTTATTTCATCAATAAGGAGTTTTGTACTTTTGACGCCCAACAATTAGGCACATGATAGAAGCAAACTACACACACAAACACAGATGTATAAAACTAGGATGGACGCCGTATTATAGTTAATGCAAAGTTTTTCATTCGGAATTCTAACCCGTTTTATGGGCACAAAACCCCGCACATAGCAAAGAGCTGTTTGCTTAAAAGGCATATTTACACATTTAAAAACACAGAACACGTGAAATAAGCTAAACAATGACAATGAAAACAAATCTGAAATTTTGAATTGGAAATATTGTACACTTCGAAGATAAAGTACATTGACAATTTAATTTCGTACTAATAGAATTACCATGCAAAAACTTTGTTCACACCGATTCTTTTTACACTTGATGAGCATTTTGTGTGGCAGGTGTTGGTCATTCATAAAAAACAAGAATCTATGGAAAAAAAATGTTGTTAATCACAAATGACAGTGTTCATATGTAAATACGATGCTCTTCTAACTTACATATGCATTATTTGGCGATCAATAAATACAGTTAGATATGGGGCCTAAATAATTACTATATTGCACTGTACATCTACTTTCAGAAACGCAAAGTTCCTCAAATTAAATTAGCGTTATGATTTATGTGCATCCACGTATAATTGCTGAAGTCCCAACAAGTACACATGTGCAAGTCATACAGGTTATTCACACATCTTTCGCTGCGATCTGAAATTAAAATTATTCAAATGGCTCCTACATCGGCAATAGAAATACCAGTGGTCGCTACTTGTTTTTATATTTAAATATTATTTCATGTTTCAAAAGACAAATATACTGTTATGTATACCTTAAATTCACAAAGCGGTCTTTTTTATTTTTCAGTTTAATGAATGGATGTCATTCCCAATAGTTTTACTGAAATGCATAGACAACAGAATGCGAAAAGTATCAATAATGTAGCCAATAATTTCTCTTATTATTGTTAATGCTTATTGAGCATATTTAACAATTTCAGCAAATGTTTTATTTTTTAATAAATGCTATCACAAGTTACAATGCTTTCAGTTGATCATTTATTCAAATCCATGCGACTGAAAATGTGGGAAAAGAAGCATTGTTTCGTATAGACGATTGGGCTAGTAGTAATTATTTGGGAGATGCAAGCTTGTAAATGTATGGGTATGAAATGGGCTTTGTTTAGTTTAAACGATTGTCGTAATATTAATACATTGACAGATACTAACTTGGGAATTGATTGATTTTTTATCCCTGTAATCTGCATCACACGGTTTGGAGATTTAGCGGAAAATTTAATTAAGTTTACTTCGCCGTTATAGGGAAGTGGTTCCAAAAACAATAAAAAAAAACATCGTTCCGCAGGCGTATGATCTAGATGGGCTTATAGTTTAATATTGCAGTTTTAATATAGTTGATACAAACGCGTTTCTAGGATAACTTGTTATTTTTGAGGCACTTGATTTATGTCACGTCGATACATATATATATATGGTGATTTCTGGCGTTGGCAGTATGCAATTAACATAAGCTTCAACATTCTATATAATAATCTGTAATTTTTGCTTTATTTCAATTATACGAAGAGTCGATCAGTTTTATAAATCATCATGAGGATTTTAGGTGAGTTAGTCACTAGTATTGCTTATATTGTGTATTTAATTATAAATATCTTAATTCAAAATAAGGTGTACTATAATTTAATTGTATTGTTACCCACTGAGTATATTGAGTTCTTGCATTATGAATATGGTTTCTCGATCAGTATTTCATTATCAATATTTGCTTTACTATAATGTGTTAAACATCTTAGATGTCTATAACATTTATGAAAAGTAAAGCTGCTAAAAATGTTTATTCATGCATTGATACAATTGCGTTTTAATGCTTTGAATTTTCACTGGAAAAATAACTACCAAAGGCATATATTTATTCAATTTCCTTATATCCATGGAGAATAAAAATTCGTATACTTATTTACATTTATCTTATACTTGACATTTATAACATAAAATAGTATTACTATTTGCGTAAAAAAATAGTTATACACTTCTAAAAAACGACAGCAAGGGTGTGGTTCGCTGGTATAAAATATGATTTTATGTCGATTGGATTATATGACGCGATGTCAACAAAAAAGCGAAACGTATAATCATCTTAATTTGTCATCTTTTCATTTCTAGTTGTCAATCCACAACTGTTTGGTAATTATTGTTCTATTCAATCTTTATTCTTTTCAGGAACTGGAGTATCATTATTTTACATGTATTTAGAATCATATAAATATTGAAAGTATAGCATTTGTTTTATAATGAACTAATATTAACATACTGAACATTACGTAGCATGAAATATTTTATGTAGTAACACTTTCTTTCTGTTTCAGAGAGCGCATCATGTATCGCTGTAATTGTCAGGTAAGCTTTATTTTCAGAGCAAATGAATACAACACCTAAAAGCATCTTAAGATTCAATAAATAGCTTAGATGTTAAGTTTGCGTCCTTATTGAAAATGATACTGTATTTTTTATTGAAAGAGATAAAATATAAGTTCATATAAGATTTTATTTTTTTTTGGCTTAAATACTTAATGAAGACAATAAATATTATTTCATTGAGGATGTTTTAATTTTTATATCATATTCGAAAGAACTACGAAAGAAGGTACGGAAAGGATTTCAAAAAATATATACATAATAATGTAGTCAACGGTAAATCCCAGCTATCGCATGCAGACACTATTATATGAAGTTTTTATTCACTAAAATATTGCAACAGCATTGTATCCATTTAAAGGCGTTCCATTTAGCACTTTTTCGTTACTGGATATCGCTGCAAGAAGTTCTCATCGAATTTATAAAAAATAATTTCCCAAAATGAATGCCATATTTGAATATGTCCAACACATATTTGAGTTCAGTACGAAGCATACTATCTCTAAATTCGCAACAAAACCACTCTTTATGGTTGCGGTTTGATAGACGTTTGTACAATCACCTAAATTTGAAGAACTAACTTTCCAATTATAAACTTCCTAAATGACCACGGCACACCAGAATGACGTCTATCCTGTGACTGAAACAGACGTTGTGTATCGGAAAAAGGCCGAAATAATACTAAACATCTTTAAATTCCAATGTATCACCATCTAGCACATTTCGTTCTTGTCTGTGCTTTCTGCGAATATTTACAGCGTCAGAATCGTGACCGTACTACGTCAGACAGACAGACAGACAGACAGACAGTTTATTCAGACTTATACATATGTACATCGTCTTTAATGCATATATTTATAAATTAAACAATGTCACGTGTCAAAATATAATAATTTTGACAAAATCAATGATACAATATTATATATATATATATATATTTATAAATTCAATGTGTAAATTCAGTGAAATTTCAAAACAAAATATGAACAGAGAAAAAACAACGATTTTGAAAAGAAGAAACATACTTATTTTACAGGCAGTAAGGATAAACTTTTACGTTTAATTTGGGTCATGCGCGTTATTTTGTGTTTTCCACCATGTCTACTTATTAGTGTATTATCGCTTTCTTTTCACGTGACCGTTTGATATGTATTTTATAATCTGGTTAAGACTGGCTGTTCACTACGTATAAGTCGTAATACATATCTGTTCTGTGGTATTCTGTTAAAATGCTATTTATGGCTGCTCGCGTGTTACAATAGGTCGCACTAAAACGCGCTAAGAACGCAGTGTCAACCAAAAGAAACAGCGAAGGAAAGCTGTTAAGCAGATATTTCTGGATCACAAAACAAGTCCGCGGCGGAGGGGGAGGGGGATATTTTGTTTTTTATGCTTGAAATTGGTTTCGCTTCATATGCGTAAAAAATGTATTGTCAAAGCTCTTCAATTGAACCAAATTTAATTAGTTAATAATCCAATTGCTTTTATTTGAAGTCTGTTTTTATACTTCACAATGTTTCTTCATGAACATGAAAGAGAATACAAACGACCAAATGTGCGTTATGTCCTAGAAAAATTGAACTTGAGATACGTTTAAACACATTGACAACGAAATTAACTTAAGTTAAACTTAAGTATATATAAAAATAATCGAATAATCGTTTGGGTGTTATATGCTGTAATAATCAATATAATATTTTGGTTCGTGTTTTTTTGTCCTATTTGTGTTCACATTTTTTTCTGTCAAATGTGTCAGAATTATGTTTAACATTATGAACGTAACAACGCATAACAGCACAATCGATGTTGACGTACCCGGTAGTTCATATAAATGACTTTTTAGTTATAAAATACACACATAACCGTTGAATAATGCTACTAATTGAAAAAAAACGGACTTTTATTCACCAATGTCCACTAATAGCTTTACTAATTAGGTCCATGTCAGGGGCGTAGCTGGGCATACGCAAATACGCACGTGCGAACGCTGTTTGGAGAAAAAATACAAAAATTAAAGTGATAAAAAAAAAAGCATAAAATTTGATGCATAACCCGGGGTAGGCATATTTTCTATGCGAGAGGTTTGTTTTCATATCGAAAACACGAAAACACTTAAACTGTCTTAAAGTGTTTTTTTCGACTTCATAGAATACGCATGATTTACCATTTGCGAGGTCACGTTTCTTTTGTTGGTGACTATACATAACATTATTATTGACTGCGCTTTATCGTTGTTTTCTACCATGTATCCGAATGGATTGCTTACGAAGCGGGCGATTTTAAGAATGGCTGCTAATATGATGTCGCCCCCGTACAGAGATGTTTTCGACGGAAAATCAGACCAGCCAACATCCAGTACAGATAAATACAATTGATGACTGCTGACTGGAGCAATGTTTATTTGTATAAGTTCCTTGTTATGTAGGTTAAACCTAAGTGTCCTCTGTGCATGCAAATTCATGAAATTAAAAATCTGTTCCAAATTATCATTATGTTGTAAAAAACTGAGGTATGACAGTTTCAAATATAATTGATATGTTCAGGCAAAGGTTTAAACCATCAGAAACGCGTTACTATATTGCGTTTCGTGTGTAATACAATGCATGTAATACAGGAGACCTTGAATTTATTAGAATGTATACAGTTTACGTGTATTGTTTTTTTTAAGTATTTTCTATAGAGAATACAAGACGAGATGTAAGTGACTAGAGTTATCAAGTAAATGTGATAGACATAGTTGCTATCTAAAAGATGGATATGTTGCTTTATTATGTCTCTTTTATTTGTGTTTTAACAATACAAATTAAGATTTAGTTGCTTTTATCCAAAAGTGTTATGTCCTATTTATACCATACCATATCATTGTTTTATTTAGACATACATGACATAATTCTAGAATATAAATCTTTAAGGAAAATCACATGTTTTAAAATCGAAGATAAATGGTATCATATCCGAGTTTATCACGCCATATTTTGCACTATACAATTGTCTGAAACCTCTCTAGAATGCACGTACGGCTTTGTAGAGATAAACAAAATTAAGGGGGAGCATGCCCCGCAGACCCCCTAGCATGCCGTTTGCGTACACTAAAAATCAACCCAGCTACGCCCCTGCATGTTTAGATGTGATTTTAACTAACCTGAGTCACACACAATAGTAACGCCACCCCGTATTTGTTTGTACACGGTGTATTTATATTTGATCTTATTTGCAGTCTGATGATAGCAGCTGTCCGAGCAACAAACACCGATGATTACGATGGGATTTTTGCATTGAAAAAGCGACACAGGCGTGCTGTCGTCGCTACTCTCAACTACAACGGATGTGGGCACTGGTCGGACTGGATAAGTCGAAACACACCAAATGTGTTATCATCACCCAACGAAATCGAGTACTTCACAGAAGACGACTTAGATGTACTGTGCCCATTTGCGGGAGGCAATACTATAAAAGGATTTTGTTGCAGAGACAAAAATGGTCAACCGATACATGATATCATTAACAAAACAGATGCATCCAATACGTACGTGTTCACCTGTAGTAATATGTATGCCACATGTTTTATGATAAATGCTTCGAATACTATAAAACAGTGCCCTGACTATGCTATTCAAATAAAGTGCGATTGTCCGCCAACGACATCAACATCGGGTACAACGAAACACACTACTTCAGGAACCGGCGGCGGGTCATTGACGGGAAATGGTGATAGCGGAAGCGGTAACAGCGGAGAATTAGTGACGGGGAGTGGTTCTAGCGTAAGTGTTACCTGTGGTGGATCAGTGACGGGAAGTTGTTCTGGCGGAAACAGTACCGTTGGTGGATCAGTGACGGGAAGTGGCACTGATGGAAGTGGTACCGGGACCGGCGGTATATCAAGGACGGGAAACGATGCTGGAGAAAGTGGCGATGCCTCGGGGATAGGCGGAAACACCTCTGGTACTCGTAGTAATATTCTAGGTAAAACAACATTAAACACAAATCGTACTTAATGCGTTTAAAGAAACTATGACATTTCCATTAAACATCCTGTTGTTCACAATGCAATATTACTTTTTAGATGTCTTTTTGTTTCAGAAAACCCCAAATGTTTATGCGGATCGTTGTCCGTCGACGGGAACTTCTCATTGGGCGGCATCTGCCTGCTGTGGTGGCTCATTCCACTGTTTGTGTCATTTGTGCTCTTTGTCGTCCACCTGATACTAGTCATGTGTGTGTACAATAAACTGAAACAGCAGATTAGAAACAACCAGGTTGGAACTTTATAAGATGGTTTCAATGGATACATTTTATTATTGTTCATTCCATTTGTGTCTCTGGAACACATTTACATTATTTACAGTTAAAAAACGTCAGAGTCTATAGCACTGGTGCAAGGGGACATATAAACATTATGTGTTTTTTTCTGTGATAATCAAATTGGTTATACTTTTATGTCATTTTTGCACAAAGGTCATGTTTAAATATAAAAACTTGTTTGATATATGAATGCTTTTTGTTGTGCTTAGCTATATGAACTAGTTTTATGGCAAGTCTTGTTCTTTGTGTTCATGACATATTGACGTGATTTTGATCATACACCGCAAAGCAGAATGCATCCCGTGTAAACTTATTGATTCAATAGAAAAAATACAACATAGCAACACGTTTTTAATACCGGTGAATGTAAATGATTGCTAACGTAAAAATATGAACGGGTGCAATTTTCTGGCGGACCGCGTATTGTTTGTGTTTGTTATGTTGCAATCAGACAAACTGACAAATGAGAAACCGACTACGTACTATAGTGCAGTCAATAAATTCATAACATTAACTGTTAATATGTTTGATTTATGAAATAAAAAGATGTCTCCATATTGTGTTACATCCAGTTGTTCAGTTTTCGACTTGCATATCGTCAAAAAAATAAGTATAATAATGGTTAAAGTTTTTTAAGTTATAATTTAGGCTTGAATTCCCAAATTTGAAAAGAAAAACTGAATTTTAAGAATTATTTTTAATTATCCATGTTCACAACATTTCCATCTTAGACCACATTTATTTCGGTTTTCGATTTTCTGTGGTATTCAGGAATATCGATTTTACCACTGTTCCTACAGTTCCGATTGTTAGGCGGTGTTCAATACATGTGATAATACTAGATGGCGCACCCTCATCGTAAAAGTTAAAGCTGAATTCAAATATACGGTGCTTACTATTAAAAACATAAAGCATATTTTTACCGCAATATGTCGGTTAGCGAAACTCGCTATATGAACTCGTTCATTAACTGAACGTATTGTTAGTATTGTTATTCATGAAATAACTGTATGCTATAATAATAATTGTATACATATTTATTTTACCCTATAGGCTGTCGTCATTCGTACCACTTAGTAGCCCAATGTTCCGACTTATAAGACGCGTGTTCGTAAAATATATTCCGTATTGGACGGTCTGAGTTTAAACGATTATTTTTCATCGTTTCC
This sequence comes from Dreissena rostriformis, assembly GCA_007657795.1. Lineage (NCBI taxonomy): Eukaryota > Metazoa > Mollusca > Bivalvia > Myida > Dreissenidae > Dreissena > Dreissena rostriformis. The sequence goes on along the minus strand of VMBQ01000836.1, from coordinate 94,154 downwards.
GAGTCAACACAGAACGTATACTTTACGAAGAATGTGGTTGAATGTAGACCCATTTAAATTCTGCGGAAACGTGCTTTAATAATAAGGTACGCATTTAGATAAATGTATAACAACTTTCTAAATATTATCTGAGCGCTTTTATCTCGAGACAAATGACGTTTACGTTACGCAGTGTAATGAAATGTCGTGAATGCTAGTACTCTTTCGCTGGCAAGAGCTGTACCTAGAGGCTCGTCGAGTATGGTATATATGTTAGCTCTTTTCTCGTCCAAATGTATCGCTGATGGCTGTTGGTCACTCACAGATTTTCAAATCCGTTTTCTCGTAGATGGTCGTCCACGTTGCATTGAATACTTTTTGCCTACCAACCAGATATGTTGAGGTGGTTTGAGTTGATCGTTATTCAGTTGACTTGACGTTCACAGGTCTGATATTGTTCATCAATTGATCGGTGGCCGATTGTAGTCAATATTTTTCTTAACGAAATCACCCCAAAATTGAAGACACAATTTAAAGTTCACAATAAACGTTTGCTTTGAAACGAAATTGCGGAGCGTTGGCGTGGAGAGCAATATTTCGAGCCTAGAAAATATTGTTTATGAAAAGTTCACCCCCTAAATGAAAAATATAATGTTTGTTATAATCCCATTATTTTGGTCCCCACGTTACGCCTTTTTATAAGAGTTCTTCTGATCGTCACTTGCGTCTTCTTGTAGATGAGCAACATAGCCTAAAATAAATCTTATTCCAATATGAATAATATCATATAGGCAGTCACTTTTTGAACAAAGGCATATCATATAATTATTGAAAAGGCCAAACATCGTTCAAGTAGGATTGTCAATAAATCAAAGTACACTTACCATTGTTAGCTTGTATAATATGTAATAACTAGCAATCAACTTTTCTTTATTTTATTTTTTATCCAGTATTCAGCAAATCGAGCATATACAGTTTTTTTTATTAACGTCCGGCTGAAATTGAAAAGAAATGTCCAATCGATGTTTGTAGCTTTTTCTGTTAGTCGTTATATCTCAGAAACGCCGTCAAAATGGTATTGACTTCTCCAAAATTGTTCACCTAGCAAAAACATACAGACGACTTTATGGTGAGTATGAACCTCGTTATTAAACGAAACATGATTACTTTTAATCAGTAGAGAACCATAAATATTCAACGAATACGATACCTTTGGGTGGTGGTGGCTTCAGAACTAAATCGAAATAAATGAAATTGTAATGTCAAACGCAAGATTCGATTGTTTTTACAAGCGTCACAATTATAACCTTAGATGTAGTTAAACATGATAGGGGTCTAGTAATCTTCACAATAGCTGTGATAGTGAAGTTATAAATCATGATGCCATGGATGTCAAACCGACGACTTAAATGGTAAGGATGATTTTGCTGCTGATGCTGATGCTGTTGATGCTGATGATGATGCTGCTGCATCTGTAGCTGTAGCTGCTGCTGTTGCTGCTGATGATAATGATGATGATGATGTTGTTGATGATGATGATGAGGAGGAGGACGACGACGATGCTGATGATGCTTTTGCTGATGTTGCCGATGATGCCGAATATGCCGATGATGCTGATGATGTTGATGATGATGCTGCTGCTGCTGATGTTGATGATGATGGTGGTGGCGGTGAAGGTGACGGTGGCGGTGACGGTTACGTTGACTAGAACGACGATAACGACGACGCCGACGACGCCGACGACGCCGACGACGCCGNACATTACTATAAAAATAACATGTATACCGTGCGAGTTCCCAAAGCTGAATGACGAAAACTGACCACGTTTTAACCATGCACGAAAACCTCGTGCTTCTAGAGCGCCTCTAGCGGCAAATTCATACTGAAGGGAAAGTAATTTTCGACTCATTCAATAAATTTCAAACATCGAAAATTATATTTCCCTTACATCCCTCCTTTGCCTATATAGCAAACAAACAAAAACTCTGTTTTTTGGTACTAGCCGCTTGGACTCGCATACCGGTACTAGCCGCTGGGACTCGCATACCGGCTTTCCATGTATTATTATACTTATTATAAAAACCACCATCAAACCGTCACACATACATCACATAATACAATCTTTCTAACAATCATCATCCAGTGACATTCTTTGTAAATTTAGTTCAATAATTATATCAATTATTCAATTTCATAATAATTTCCAGAATATGAAATATTAACACATTACTATAAAAATAACATATATACCGTTCGAGTTCCCAAAGCTGAATGACAAAAACTGACCACGTTTTAACCATGCACGAAAACCTCGTGCTTCTAGAGCGCCTCTTGCGGCAAATTCATACTGAAGGGAAAGTAATTTTCGACTCATTCAATAAATTTCAAACATCGAAAATTATATTTCCCTTACATCCCTCCTTTGCCTATATAGCAAACAAACAAAAACTCTATTTTTTGGTACCAGCCGCTGGGACTCGCATACCGGCTGAATTAGAAGAACAGGCTACTAGACGTAACATAATTGGCAAACAATACAATATTATAACAATTGTTCTTAATATTTACATATTCAATTAAAAACCTTAACACCAAGACACCATTAGCCTGTCATCTATCGAATCCTTAACATAACCATCCTTCGCGGACTCACTTGACCATCGTCCGTGACGCTTAAACAAACGGTCAGGAATACCCATGTTAGCTGCCGCTGTTGCTCCACCCGATCTCAATGAATGTAAACCATAACATCTTATATCACTTACAAAAGGTTTGGTAGCATCAATTAACAGTTTTCTTAAATTGCTGTATGATAAATGTTTATCACATTGCCTTATTTTTAAACCTTCTTTTGTTTTTGACAGTTGAGAGAAGACTAAATATTCTGAATCACTTGGTATCTTAGCCCACACAAAATATCTTTCAAGATTTACTACTGGACATAAAACAGTACCAGTTCTAGCTAAAGGCACCCATGCACCTTCTCGATACTTGTCGGTCTTGGATGATTGAATAAAAATACTCATATACATTGGGTAAATAACAATATCACATCTCTTTAAATTCAACAACTCATTACTTCTTAAAAAATGCAGCATAGGAAAGTAACAGTGCACAAATTGTCCTTTGAATAAACACATTATTTTTTGTATACAAACAGTGATAAACTTGTTTAAGTACACATACAGATATTGGTTCTTTTTTTTTCGATGGTTTGCTTAGTCTCCTCTTAGCAGCCTCTAACACATTTTTAACTAAATTATAATCGGTTGGTGATTGTAAGTCAAACAAGTCATGATACCACTTTATACTATAAAAAGCATTCACCAAGGACTTGGTGACTAAGCAGTTTGAATTAAAGATGTCATATATAAAGCCACGTGAAACGCCTTGGCGGGAAAAGTATCCTCACTGGTTAAGCTATTACTCAAAGCCCAATCACACCACCGTTTAAACCCCCTTTTGTATGCCTCTGATGTATTCATAGCTCTTGATTCTTTAAGTAACTCCGGCAGCAAGGAAACTCCCCCAAAAAAGACGTCAGGCAGCGTGATTATGTCATCTGCATGTCTCTGAAAAAAAAAACAGATGTAAAGACACACATTTATGTTAATAAAAAGTTCAACATAAACTAATACATTCCATGTATATTAATAACCCGACAGCCGATGCTGGCACGTCGTACCGTGCTCATACGCACGTTCCCACACCTGGTGTGTAACAAGCCACTGTGGCTTCTTTTAAGGCAAGCGCCTTACCTGCTGAACCATCAGCGCATACTCATTCACGAGTAAAAATAACAACATATTTTAACACACAGATTCGTGTTAATAAAAAATTCAACATGAACACACTCATTAAAAAAAAAACAACAGCAGACAAATGCGTTCAATTTATATTACAACCACGACAACAGATACCGCCACGTCGTACCGTGCTTAAACACACGTTCCCACACCTGGTGTGTAACAAGCCACTGTGGCTTCTATTAAGGCAAGCGCCTTAACCGCTGAACACCTCAGTATATACTCATTCAAGAGTAAAATTAACGACATATGTAAATGGACAAATTCGTGTTAATAAAAAATTCAACATAAACACATCCATTTGAAAACATTCCAATTTATATTACAACCACGACATCCGATATCGACACCTCGTATCGTGCTTACACGCACGTTCCCACACCTGGTGTGTAACAGGTCACTGAAAAAGGCAAGCGCCATAACCGCTGTACACCTCAGCGCATACTCATTTACGAGTAATCTCCCTCCTTTGAATTTAGGGCTAAAACAGAATAAGTTATATAGGGAAACACCTTATTCATGATATGGTTGTTATAATAACCGAAATTACCTCCCTCGGTAAATTACACATGACGATTTGAGCCTTTTAAACTCAACGAAAAAAACATTCATTCTGAATCTGCATGGTGTATATAAATCTTTATTGGTAGGCAAAAAAATGAAATCTTTAACAAATGCACTAAAGTCGCCAGAATTATCACATGTAAGTGGCCAAAAACTAGCCGATTTCCATTCCGGCGCAACCAAAACGCCTTTCGCTTTACAATACGCCATTTTACTCAAAGCTCTGGGAATTAGAGTGACAGGAGGAACGTACAGCCCAAAAAACATGCTCCAGTCAAATGTAAATACATCGATACCTGCATATGTTGTGCACCAAAATCTACTAAAGAATGTTAAAAGTTTAGCATTATGCCTTGATGCAAAAACATCTACATCTAAATGGCCCCATTTGCCCTGCAACATTTCAAATACATTCAAACCAATTTCCCAGACATCCGTCTCTACATAAATAATCTGCCAATCCGTTTTCTTCTCTCGGAATCCATTCAACTTCTATAAGAATTGATTTGTTTGCTGTCAATTGGAAAATGTTGATAGCTAAATCGTGTAAATCCTTTTTCATAGAACCTTTTTTAATAACTCGCCCCCACTTTGCTATAAGTGGCCCTGTAAGCTTAGTGAAAGAATAAGGTGCTACACCCAACCTAAATGCAAGAACCTTGAACCTATAGTAACTATCTACACCATGATCATCTTCAAACGAAAACCTAAGGTACGTTGTATGTTCAAGATATATATCCACAAAATGGTAAGCAGAATGGATATCAAACTTTATCATAAATCCCCCTTCTTTAACAAACATCAAACCTAATATCAAATCCTCATATTTAACCGATTGTTTCCATACGTGTTTATAAACCCATCTCAGATCCAAAATGAGACGCTTTTTACCATTACTTTAAATGTATACAGATAGTGGATTAACAACACGAGGGGGGACATCGGTTTTTCTACCAAATCCCGATCTAACAAATCTGTAATTGCTTTACTAACAAATTCCCTATTATCACGTGCTGATTTATTGTTTTAAAGCAATACGCTTTCGGGTAAAGAATAAAATGGGATCGTATAACCATGTTCTATAGAATCAATTATAAATTGGTTTGCGCAAATGTTTTTCCAAAATTCGATATGTTCTTTCAATCTATCTTTAACAAGAATGTCTTACTGACCTTGCTCGTAAAAAAAATAATCATAAGTAAATCTTTCATCTTGTTCATACATGTAATTCTCATCTTTAAATACAGCACTTTCGATCGCTGGTGGGCTCGCCTCAGTGGCATCACTACTTCCTGGCTTGAGCGCTCGTTCATTTGGCTTAATGGTATCATTTATGTGTACAAATGCAACGTTCTCTTCGTAAATTGCATGCTGGGTATGTGTATGTTGATTTGGGCAGAGATAATTATGCAATAGGCGAAGTGCATAATGGAATTAAATTAACGCGATTGCGAAATGTGAGTTTCATCCAAGCACAAAGCAACACACAATCGTGCATATAACAATGATGTCAATTGACAGTCCTTCCAAATTGCTACGGAAGACTACGGATATTTACGGCGTATAACGGAATTTTTTTATCTTATGGAACAAGTTGCGCCCCTTTGTGGGAAATTAGCCGCTTGTGTTTAGAAATAATTCTGTGGTTCTAATTTTGAAAGGTTAAGTAGATTATCTTCTTACGTAGGGAAACCTTTTTAGCCCTATCGTCTGAATATTTTTGTTAAAACTTACTATGTATAAAAATGTACTTCACAAAATGTTTATGGTATAGTTATGCAAATTGTAATTATTTTCTACAAATGTGTAAACCTTGAACAGGATTGAAACGTGAATTGAAAAAAGCTTCTTTAAAATCTTTGCAAATTGTAATTATTTTCGTTTAAAAGTGCTTTGAAGAATCCATTTATAATCAAATGATAGAAAGTTGTCAAAACAAACCTGATCCCAAGATATAGTATTGTATTATACTTCGAAATAATATTAGATTCCTTTTTGAAACTGTTTTGTAAAATGTTGCAAAATAGAATGATATTCATAAAACTGAATTACTCTTGAAATGACCAATTGATTCTGACGAAACTTCGACATGCACTACCAGTGCATAATTATACACGTCTATCTTTAAGTTTCATGAAATTCCATGTTATAGTTACGGAAAAACAGATCCGGACGGACAAAAAACATCAATTTCAATCAATTAAAGGTGCATTACTCTAGCTGTTGTTTTTTTGCCAAGATGATCACCATCGCAGTATGATAATACACATTTTGTAAGTTTCAAGAAATTCCATGTAATTCTACTGAGCAACAGCTCCAGACTAAACAAAATCTTCAATTTCAATCAATTGAGGGAAAGGGTATGTTGAGGCTCGGGAGAAGGTTCCCTAGCGTTCATATATGGGGGCAAAATATCGTATGAAAACAAAATTAGGGGAAATGTTTCATGAGATCATGCGATTGTACTCAAAGGAGAATAACATTTCTAGATGTAAGTTTTATTTCGGAGGAAAAATACATGCATTTCTGAAGGGATGTAGCCTTATTAAGAAATTTTCTGAGGAGACCTAGTCCATATTCGGCTAGAGCTATACAATAAAAATAAGCCCCGAGGGCCTCCTGGCATGACCATTTTGAATCAATCAAGAAGAAAGCATGGCAGATAATCAATCTGATGCGACCGTTTACGCTCGATAGAAAGTCCCTTCTATCGATATACACAACAGTTATACGACCAATCTCGAATACGCTGATGTAGTCTGGGATAAAATTACTACACAAGATAAAAAGATTTGACATGACGCAGCAAGGATATTTAGCGGGGAACACGTTTAGCATCTTCGCAGAACCTATATAATGAAACGCCTCTCGAACCATTAAAAAATAGCAAAACATAAACTTACCCATTTCTATAACATGTATAATGCAATATCACCTTCCTATTTGTGTACACTGATTCCCTCTAGCGTTGGAGAAAGGTCGCCTTATCAACTTCGTAATTCTAACAATATTCGCAGCATCCAATGTAAATCACTACTTTTTTCACGATCCGTCCTACCATCAACTATAAACTTATGGAACAACCTACCGGAATCTGTAAAACAGCTACTTCTCTCTCATTTTTCAAAGCAAATCTAAACAAAGATAAACAAAAGTAATTTCCCCGCAATACTACGATGCAGAGCGAAAGTCTAATGTTCTACATGCACGTTTACGAATGCATTGTAGCAGCTTAAATGAACATTTGTACGCGAAAAACATTGTACAAAGTCCATATTATCAATATGGTGAGATTGAAGATACAGATCACTTTTCTTCGATTGCCCCATTTGTACTGAGAAAAAAATATCCTATTTGACAATCCGTCCAGTTTCCAACCCATTAGTTTGCAACTACTTCTTTTTGGTGTTAAAGACAGATCATACGAAGTAAATTCATTAATATTCAAACATGTTCAGTCTTTCATCCGAGATAGTCATAGATTCTAGCCCTACTACATCTCAGGAACAAACCATATTCTGCTAACGATGCCCCGTCTCGCAACTATTTCTTTTCTTACCACAACTTCTCTTATACTGAAACTCTGCTCTTTCACTTCTTTTCCTTTTCTTATCAACTTTTTATATGTGTCTGCTATGTACACTACTCTGTTATATTTTTTGTATTATAACGTATACATATATATTTTTTTCCATTTCTAAACGGTATTTAAATACCTATCACTGTACTATATTGTTCCTAATTTTGTCATCTTAATATATTTTTGTTACACGTTTAGTTGTTTACACCATAACAGCAGCGCTTATTACTGACAGAAGAGAGACATAGCATAAGCCTCGAGCTTTTTTCTCAACTCTGTCAAAATGAATTCTACAGCCTTTATGATACGCAATACTGCAATTTCTACATGCCTTGTATATTGCTCGAAAACAATATGTATGTTTGCTTTGAATTGCTTATTATGTTCTGTCAATTAACTAAATAAATAGTGTTTAAACCATTCCCTGAGTGGGTATAACTCTGGAGTTACCAATGAGATCCCAATAAAATGAATGCATTCAACACGACAGTATAATGATACACGTTCATATTTAGTTTAATTAAATTACATGCAATAGTTACTTGGAAACAGCTCCGGACGCAGAGCAAGTAATATGGGTAAATAAACAATCCCTAAACACCTTTTTGTCAACTATTTTAGGTTGAAATAAGTGACAAAACTCATTTATTTCCATGAATATTAAAATATATCTAAAGGCATTGAGTAATGATGGTCCATTGTGGTACTTAAACGATTGTTTTAAAATGGAAATTCATTTGAATGTATTTACACATTTTTACTTAATTGTGTGATAATTAAGTAGTTTATGTACGATTATACAGAGGTTTGTAAATTTGTAAATTTTAATAAATGTGTATAAAATTTAGTTATTTTAAACTATAATTAAATGTTAAAAGGTGATATAATTTGGAGTACCAAATTAAATCATTGCGTACATAATTTAAAAAAAAATAATGGGATAATACTAAATTCTGGCCAAATCCGTATATGCTGCTCTACAGACCGACACAAGTAATCAATTTGAATCAAATAAGGGTTTATAACTAGAGAAACCTTGTAGATCCCAACAAAGTGTATGTGTACACCACTGCAGTATGATACTACACATTTATTTTTAAGAACGGACGGAGGGACGAACGGCGGACGGATGGACGACGCAAAAACAATATCCCTCCGCCTTCAACAGGGAAAACAATTTTTAAATAGATAAATGTAGATGCAAACCAATTATTATAGGTTCAATCTAAAAATAAAATTATACACAGAACATAGTACTATATCAAATATATATCCAGACGATAGTGCTGAAATGTTTCCCTCTTTTAAATGGATAATCTACTTTACCTTTTAAAATTAGGATCAAATAATGTAAAAAGACATTCTTCGTCAGGCATGATATAAGTGTCATGAACAGGTGTCTACATACAAATTGAAAGTATCATCAAGAATCATGAGACAGTCAAAAAGAAGGATGTATGTTTTACCTAAATACCGTTCAATACTTATCTAACAGTCCTCTTGGAAACGTTAGTGCATTAGTGATAGAAAATTTTGAAATTATCGCGAGGTAACAGTATCATTGTTCAGTAAGAGATCATAATAATCGTACGTATGAACATACAAACCTATCCAACAACAGCCGACGAAGTAACTGAAAGACATTAATCGGCATACCAAATATGTTCATAAACAAGTAAACATAAGGTGTATTAAACTTTTTCATTCATGTGCATAACGCTTTCAGCGTTTAGTATTTGTCACAGTTATCTTTCTGAGATGGGGCATAGAATAGTAGATAATTGAACTGTTAATTGGCAATACGCCCGGTAATTGGTAAACGCTAATTTTCAAAAGTAAGTTGTTTAGGATTATCATAATTTGGCACTAATTGACGTTATCCCGCTGTTCCATTATGGTTTTTAGCATTTACGACATCATTTCAAATGCTTTCGGGCGAAACCATTATTTACCGGTATTACCGGTTTACAAGTTTATTTTCCCAATAACACAAATGTAATGGTCCATTGCCCTCAGGCATGCAGATGCCAGGTTTTAAGACCTTAATCCCGGTGGAAAACCACATGATCGACGTGTCATCAGATACGAGGGCCGAAATATAGAAAAAATAGCGATGTGAAACATACTGTCCGAAAATTAAGAGTCATTAATTATGGACGAAAACCCGCATGTCCGAAAACTAAGAGTCACGAAACATAATTATTTTGGCTAAAAAACGAGTGTCCGAAAACATAGAGTAATTACGGTACTGACAGTACTGGTGTGACAATGCTTTGGAAGGGGGTGGATATAAAAGTATCGTTTAAGTTTATCTGCATCACCACAATTGTGTAATTTATATTGCTTGTCATTTATCCGCATCCTTAATTTAAGATTTGGCATAGCTGCAGTGCACATAGACTTTTAGACAATCCACAGTTTTATTTAGAACAAGAGGCATACTTCTGCAAAGGAGCCATTCATGTTCACATATGGGTACAAAAAAAAAACAATGTGGGTACGAAAATATTATGCCAAAAAAATTTGTGTACGAACAAAAATGTGGGTACATTTGGATACTAAAAAAAAATTGGGTACGAGCAAAAATTGGGTAGGAAAAGAAAATTGGGTTCGAACAATTTTGGGTACGAAAAAAAATTGTGTACGAAAAATTTTGGGTACGATTTTTTTTTATTATGAAGATGAGGTACCTGTTAGTATACCGGGGTACCCAAAAGTAGCATTTGAAAATCAGTGTACGGTGAAGTATACTTCAAAGTACCCGGGGTACGGGGAAGTAGTACCCGTGGGGAACTTGACCCATTCAGCTCCACTTCCAGTTCAATGACTTCGAACATTGTTGAAAATGACACTTTTCCCCTATCGAACGGTACCACATAAGTAAAGTTCTCTACTTTGCGCAACATCGTATTCCACTGTTATTATCGAGCTTCCTAATAATTTTAACATTTTCTTCGGCATTTGCCAATAATATTGTTGTTTCCCATATTTCAATGATAATCAGCGAGGTATGCAGATTGAGAAAATTTAGCTAACTCAATCGGACTGGCTCGGTCTTTTAGGTAGGTCGCCATTGTGATTTTTGTTCATGGTATGATAACTTAGACGAGCTGCTGAAGCAGCATCGTCAAAAATGGAAGCCTCACACATTGAAAGTTTAACTGTACATTTTTTTTGTGTTGTGTTTTTTTTTTTTGG